>JAYMSP010002084.1:0-26459 GCA_036897095.1 Plantago elongata
CAATTGAAATAGTATGAGGACCGGGATTTAATACTTTGACAACTACCACAACTCAACTATGTGTACTGCCTATACTCTTACGATGTAAGAGAGTATATTCAATACAACCTAAGGCTTCGACATAAACTTATATAAATCCATATGACAACGAAAATAAACTGGAACAAGATATAAGTTTCTAGCAGGTTATCTATGTCGATAACCCACCGAGCCTCAAGGTGAAAGTATCCACTATATGAATGAACATATAATGAATATAAGGTTACTACTTTAGCTCTATTCTAGGAATACAACTAGATGAAAAACAACCAAGTATGTGTAAGGAATGAACCGTACTAATCTAGCTCTTAATCTCTGGACTAATCACTAGATAAAACTTGAAAAAGGTTGATGACAAAATACGTGCAAAAAATATGTTATGGGAATGGCTTGCTTGAAACATGTAGTTTTGTCTTCAATGTAGATGCCCTTTATATAGATTCTTGAAGCCGACTTCATTGGAGCAGAATCCTACATTGACTTATGTTATGATTCATGTCAATCTTCGACTTCTTATTCGATCTATTTTTATCCAGTCGATCTACTATGTCCTTGTCCTAGCATACTTCGACTTGTACCCTCCTTTGAATTCTAAGATCCCTCATGTCTTGATTTCCTGCACACAGTAGACATACACTACTATGTAACTTGTTATGTTAGTTGAATAAATGTAAAAACTATATCAGTACTAATTGAAGTCAAGTTTGATTAGGACTTCAGTGCGAGTTATATATCCAGTATATTCAATACACCCGCATTGGTGTACTAAGTATACTAGACATTAAATTTTGAAGTGTAACTCGTACACTCACCGAAAAACTCACACTTAGAATTGAAATTGGGATTTGTTATCAATCGTAGATTGTTTATATAAATTTTGATAATTGAGTATGTAGACCTAACAATTAAATGTTTTTCATTTTGTATGTGGAATGTGCTTGAGTTGTTGTAATATTTCTTTTCTATAGTTAAAAACGTTTAAAAAGAATTTACTTGATGTTAAATTTTCCTTTAGTACACCTCCATTCACAAAAAATGTGAAATACGTGTGCCATTTCATGTGGATAACACCTTCATTATTACTAAGGGTACACTAGAGAGATCCAACATCTTGAAAAACGTTTAAAAGGTTTATCCAAAATGCTTAATAAATTATTATATAGTTTTGTAGGGATCTTATTATTAAAATGGTGAACTTTTTGAGGTAGACAATTTTGTACGAAGAGTGGTAAGTGAAATTGGCTTAGGCTGGTGTATAAATTATAGTATAAATTCTTACACTGTTTGACTTAGAATTTGATTGAGTTATTTTAATTAATTTTTTTTTACTAATTTCGCACAAAAAACGCAACTCAAATTTATTAACGTAATTAAAATTTTGAACTAAACCGTCCAATAACCCCGTTGGAGATTTTGGGCCTTGAGCCCGTTTGCTTTGAGGTCATTTAACAGAAGAGAAAGCTTGGCCCAAAGCAAACGGGCTCAAGGCCCAAAAGAAGAAAATAAAATTGAAGGGCCCAAAAGAATTAAAATTTGTACTCCCTCAACCCTGTGAAAACTTTTATAGGAGTATATTAGATCTACTAATCATGAGTTTTAGGTGAGATATGTAATTTGTGTGTAAATGTAATATTATTTATTATTTATTCAGTGTGTGGTAATATATTTTTAGTAATGTATGAAATTTTATGATGGTTAAAAATGTTAAATATATAATTTAAAAATTAATTATACAGGGGATGGAGTATTATATATACCGGCTTGTTTTTATTAAAGACAATGAAATACTCTGGACATCACATGAAATTCGACATGAGCACTGAAATCTACGAGATGGACCCGAAACATACTTTCACAAATCATAGGTTCATATGTTTCAAATGTCATAAAAACCTCTCATATATTACACAACCAGTTAACCATGTATACATATACTCAAAGCACAAAATGACATATGCCAAACTCTTGCTTCTAAGAGATCTCAATATAGGTGTAAGACTCTCTTATTAGGCTTCAAATACCTTACCATAAAGTTCCTTCATGTCTCTACTATCAACAAACTTTCACATCATATACATAGCAGCACACAATCAACTTCACATCCATGCTTCACAAGATCACTTATGTAGGGCTTAAGCACTTTTTCAAGCCAAAAACCTTTGCCAATGAGTTTGAAACTTTTGCATCTCTTTAGGAGGCAAAGCAACCAAAACATTCAATCCATCACTCATGGATCCACGAATCTCCGGAAAGTATAATACGATATCTTTCCTGCGGTGCACCACCGGACAACTATACTTTGGCTTTCCCCATGGATACACCACTTCATCAAACCCTAATCTCCACCATGAAGATACCAAGAACTCTCCATTAGGGAACCCTCTGTGAACTTCCCCCCAATCTATCGCGGACCTTGCGTATTCATCTGTCATTCTTTCGTTTGCCTCAACCAACTTGTCCACTATATTCGCGAAAGGCTCATCCTCTAGATACGAACACTTTGTCGATGCATAAGTACTTAGCACTGCATTGCCACAATAGGCAAGTGGTAGTGGCGGATTCAACCTTGGTCTAATGTCAATTGCGTACAACACAATGGATTCTCTATCCCGATTGTTCTCGTCATTGAACGACAAGGCCTTGCACCTCCATACATGAGCCGTGATGACGTTGAAGCCAGTTATTTTCTTGGCAGGACGAGGTCCCTCGGTTTTCGCCTTCTCCTTTAAGTAGTTGATATCTTTGGAGCTTAGCTTGAAGATCTTGAAGTCTAGATCCTCTTGTTTGATCTCAAACACTGGGGGAGCATCTTCTCCAACCGGAAGCTCGAGCTTGAGCAACTCGACGTGGGGGAACGTGACTTGGGGCGGGGACCTAGCCACGAGGAGGTGGCGATCGTTGCACGGGACAATGGCTAGAGGTTTGTCATCAAATGCTTGGGATGCCAAGTTTTCTAGGAACACTTTGAAGCTTAGTCCATCAAATAGAAGATGATTTGTTGACGTGCCAATACAAAAACTACCACATTTGAAAGATGTCACCTGCATTTAGACACAAGAGGAGCTAGAATTAATGAGAAGCATACTATGCAAATTTCTCACATGTAAATTAAAATCGTACTATATATATTTTAACTAAAACAATTATTATCTCACATAACATTAATTGACACGTACAAGTAATTAATCATATGTCGTACTCTGTAGATAAATAAAGAAAAGTCGTAACTCATCACAACTACTTTCATCAGTCCTTTCGAAACTTGAATGCTGAATTAACAATAGCCTCCTATCGTGTCTTTTGTGTATTAGCTCATACCTTTATCCTTTTATATTAACTAAAAATTAGCATATGGTAGTTGCATGTTAACTTTTAATTTATTAATTATTTAAAAAGTAATTTAAATTTATCTTAAAATTATTAGTTATAGTGTAATTTGTAATAAGATATAAACCATATAATATAATGTCTTGTAAAGAAAAAAGATATTAAAATGAAAGGTGCAAAGAAAAAGGAAACTTTGGTCCGTTAAGGCGCTAACTACTAATAGTGTTACCTTTTATAATAGTAATAGATTAGTGTTAAATAATTTTTGGATAGGATGTATCAATAAAAATTGCCCCAAGGACTCAAAAACATATTTGTGCTTTTTTATTTATATAATTATACTAGCTAAACAATAGTTGTGTACTGTATGTAACACTGTAACTACTCTATGATTGTTGCATAAAACAAGTAGAGCCAAAAGTTTATACCGATAACATACCAACCATAACAATTTATTCCCAGGGACTAGAATAATTGAGTTCACCAAATAGAGTGGCGTCTAATTAATTGCTTGGATTCAAATATATACTCTTAAAAGAGTAATTAATTTCTTTTTTTTAAATGACAAAAAAAAAAAGCAATATTAATTTACCAAAACGAAAAACAAACTACAGTAAAAGATTATTTTCATTATTTCAATTTTCAAAGAAATATATTGTTCACACGCACAGACAACAAAAAAAGAAATATAATATATTCACTCGAATATATCTTCAGCAATAGACTACAATAATCTATATTCATAATTAAATTAAAGATTTTTTTCCTTCTATTTATTATATTGGAATTATGTCATTTATATGAGTAAAGTTGGCCCTGGAGAGAAAGAGTTCAAATTATCCAGGAAACTTAGAATTTATAACATTTCACATAATTCAGGGCATATAGCCATAAGTACAGTTTTATTTTGATACGAAAACAAAGAGTTGTACATGTTAGCTGACTACAAATTATAATGGGTGATATACATGCTTTTATATATATTTGGATGGGTACGTCATACGTGAAAGTGTTATTACTCGTATATGAGTTTCTTAAGCTCATTGTAAATATTTATCGGATTTTGAATAAAACAATAAATTTTGCCATAAACATTCCTATAAGTTTAATTTTTTAAATAACTAAAGGTGACTCGAACCCCGATCTATTGATTGGATGTGAAATGTATTACCAATTGAGTTGCACTTCGTTGTCACATTTCTATAACATTGGTATGCGTACGATCGAGCTCATGTACCTGAATAACACAAAGTGGTTGATCATCGAAATTTTCCAAACTTTGCACAATAAGTTGCATGAACGCTGGATTAGGATACACCAAATCTCCTACTTCCTCCAGCGTAAACTCCGTTGAGGCCTCAACGAACCCTACCCCTCGCGGTAGGCAGTCAACCTCCAGACGACCCGTCTGAGGGTTCATCTTCAACCTACCGGCCAAGAAATCGTAGGGCACCATAAGTTTGTCAAGGGCATCTTTCACCCTAGCCGTTACAACTTCCGGGCCGAAATCGGGGTTGGCAGGGAAGAAATGGACAGTTTGGACATGAAAGTTGAGAACTTGGTCAATGTTTGACAAGAAAACTTTTTTTTGTTCATCAATTGGTTTTGATGGAAATAGTAAAGTTGAGTGTTGGAGAGTGACTTTGAGGTCATGGATGGCTGGTTCTAGGAGGCTACCCATTTTTGTGACAGAAGTTTCAAATTTGAGTGAAGTGTTTGGGGAGTTTATATGGTCTGATGAGGCAGTATTTATAGCTAGGTTTTTTTTTTTTGGGAGAGTTATAGCTAGGTGATAGAGAACAAATATCCGTCCAAATTTAAACTTCAAATTTTCTTTTCGTACTTTTGTGAACCATTAATTTAGTGTTTTAAAAAGCGGCCATCTGCTATTTAAGCAGGATTAATACATACATACATACACAATAAGATTTAGTCTGCTTTTAATATATTGTAATGAATTTCGAACCAATATATGCTCATGGGCGAGGCCAAAGTATGTTGAGCGTGGGTAATTGCCTCCACTCATATTTTCTTCTCCCTTCTATAATACATGTTATACACAACAATTTGCTTCCACTTAATTTTTTTCTTGCACACCCTTAACTTTTTAATATGATAAATTTACCCTTGAAGTCCATAATTCTCATATAATGATCTAAATCAATAAATTTTGCACATTAATGTTGCCAAGACAACATAAAATAATTCAACATTAGCTTGTATTGGTGAAATCTTGAAACTATACTTGGATAAGAATTATTTTTGCCTCCACTTGTTTCGTTTTCCGGCTTCGCCTTGTACATATATATGGCGTGCATGTATATAAGTATGTATTCTTCACTAAGTGTTTGTATGAATTTTAAATCAACTAAACATGTTTTAGTATGAATTTATATAATATCAATACTGATTTATACATCTACTTATTAAGACTGGAGTCCTGCTAAACGTCTCATATATTTTTCTTTGCTAATTCATTATATATTTTTTACAATATTCTTTTAAATAAAAACGAAATATTCACTCGAACTTACAATTCGTATACTACTCTATTCATATGTATATAATTTACTCTGAGAATTCGGGTCTAAGTAGTGAGAAATTGTTACTGGAATATATGTAAATAGGGCAATTTACGTCTGACCACCTTTTTAAGTCATATAAACACTTAGGCCCCTCACGTTTTCAATTTTACGATGAAGAACAATCTTTGAACTAAGATAAATAAATATTTATGTTGAGGTCAAAAAGTCAAACTTAATGAGAGAGGAAGTGAAATATTCACTTTCTTTTCCATTTTCGTTAATTATTAAATTTTCTTTTACCTTTTCTTTAATTATTGAATTGTATTTTCCTTTTCTTTAATTACTTCTTTTTCTTTATCATTTCAGAAAATTACAAATAACTCCATCATCTTCTCAGACATAAGGGCTTTGAGTTTTCAAAAACCTCAAACAAATCCCTAAAGTTTCAATCAATGTCAAAACACCTCAAACAATTTACATTTCTTCTTTTAATCGGAATCGAATCTTTGCCGAAGATGATTGGTGAAAAAAGTTCCAAACAGAGTTGCTCCGATCGGAGCCGTAAGAGCTTCAATGGGAGCTGTGTAAAGACTAAAAGAAGAAGAAGAAAATAGAGAGAAGAAAAGGAGGAAAGAAAAGAGAAGAAAATGGAGATGGAGAAATTGAAATTTTGTTACTTCTTCCTTCATTTTCAAAGAAAGTGATTTATTAATAATTTTAATGTTTACTAATTAAAAGAAATAGTTTATTCCTTATAATTAAATATAGAATTTACAAGAAATATTTTAATTCAGGAATAAAAAAGATATTTAACAAAAAGTTAACAATTTATCTGAAATTGGATTTGATCGTAAATTTTAAAATGATAGAGACTTAATCGTTTACACACTATCTAAAAAAGTGGTTGAGTGTAAACTTTCTATGTAAATATATTGTATTTGTTGATATCATTATTATAATTACAAATGTACAATTTGTATAATGCTTCACTCATGTGGACATGGCACACTAAGTGGGAGTTAGGTGTATAGTTTAATTTTTGTTGTATATAGAAATTATTATGGCTACATTATTCATCCTTTTCTTGAATCTTAAGGTATGTTACTATGTTCTACAGAAGGAGTATATTCCTACATTAATTGTCAGATATAAATGCAATACATTAGTTTGATTATTCAAAATGAATCTACGTTAATACTCAAAAGGAACTGGTGGGGAGCAAAGTAAAATCCAAAAAATAAAGAGAAAATTACAAACACTACAAAATTAACAATTAATTAGTGTCTATATCTAAGACCCAGTATGAAATTAACACGTACGTTTAACTTAAGTCCACGTACGGTCTATGAGATTTTATGATTTAACTTGTTACATTTAGTACCGTTAATTTCATATAATTGCTATGCTAGCAACTACTACAACAACTACACCTTTGGTCTTTGGCAAAATCATTACATTGGACAAGTTAGGTACTTCGATAAGCTTTACTCTTATAATAAATGTATACGCAATTTAGTGCGCGGTGGTCCAAACCTATGAAATAATCTGGTTCCACTTAATTTTGCATTGCTCTTACTTACCTCCAATTTAAAGGTACATAATACTTGCGTTTCGGTCGGTTTTTTAGATTATTTTAATTTATAAAAAAGTGGGTTACGGTAGTTTTCCGTAGATGGTCTCCGTCCTGAGAATTTTAATAAATTAGAGTTGGAACGAAGGGAAGGGAGTATCGAGTTTGCAACTATGGCCAAGAACCAATGTTTTACCAACCTGTATGCGTGTATCAAATTCTGCCCAAACATACATTGTACGTCCCAACAATCGTAATGCCTAAGCGCAAATCTACATCAAGTTTATTGTTATAACATTGACAAGAAGCTGCTTAGGAGAGGTGTTAAATACATGTGGTTAGGTGTCTCTTCTCTGCAACTGAACATATTAGTACGACTCGTTAATGATCGATTCATATAGTAATATTACAGAAAAGACTAAGGTACTATCAGCCTACATTCATGTCCCTAAATTTGTGTGTGTCACTAATTTTTTTGCTGGATTATAGATCATCCACGATGTGGTTGCTCATGTTATAAGGCTGTGAATGAAATGAATAAATACTCTATATATATGTTCCATTAATTGTCAACCTACCAACATAAGCATCCAGTTAAACTGATTAAACGGTTCTCACAAATAAGCTGGCTAAAAGTGATGGTTCTATTTGTTTATTCATAAAATTAGTGAATCAGAAATAATCTGTACACTTATTATTAGTAAGTGGAATCTTGTAGGGTCTGAAAACATGTGCATCATTTAACTAAGCACATGAGTAGTAGATGGATTGTTTTAAATTTGTCTTAGTAGGGAATATGATGATGGGATGGGTATTGTTGTACTAATAATGAAGATTTTCGAGAAACTACTCTCTGTCGTGAAATATTTTATGTGCAATTAATGTAAATGGTAACGTTTTCCATTTTGTCAAATTATAATGCACACAACACACTAATAAATTTGGTGGGGAAGGAGGGGGGAGATACGATAAATCATTTTATCTTCATTATTTTTATATTAAAAGATAAATTGTTGGTTAAATTTAAATATAACATTTGTTTTAGGATGGAGTACTAATATTTATTTATCGGTAGGTTCCACTAACAAGTGGCAATCATATTGTTTAGGAAATATTTTGTGTCCATAAAGCACTCAATTATAAAACCAACCAAACATTTTCTTAATTGGATGGGTTATATGAGATTATGAGCCAACTAATGATGATGAAATGTACAGGAAAGAGTCTTGAAATGGAGTAATGAACAGAGTTTAGGGAAAAGCCAAGAAGGTTGATTATTGAATTTCGATTGTGACACCATTAGTAAGATTAATCAATCCATTTAAGACTTGTGACATTGACACCCAAAAAATCCACCTAATAGTGCATACAATGAGGTACAAAGCTTTAACTAGATAGCCTCATTTTTCAAGGGATAACCACCAAATCCTTCAAGATTGATTTGCTGTAACAGAATACACTGATGGATAGTTGTCTGGCAGTAGCAATGAAGTTCTTCTACTGCAGTTTAGCGGATAACGCATTACCAGTCATCGGGTTTACAGGATGGATCGATGCAAGTCTCGTATAAATGCATAACAAGGGTCTAGTTCGTGTGTAAATACGTAACTCTTACAGCAAATTTGATTTTGTAAGCGTTGATAAAAAGTAAAAACATGCACGTAAATCACAGGAATGTGTGAAATGCCTGGGTGTATGGTGGAGTGGTTCTCTGCATGAAATAGAGCTTCCACAAGAATTTTACTATCTGGACATCTCATTACATTGAGTCATTAACACATAATGAGGTGCACTCCAGACAAAAAAAATCAGCAATACATAGGCTTTGTATGCAATTGTTTTCCAAGAGAATCATATAAATTCAGAGTTTTCATTTGGAACTAAGTTGGCAGCATTGATTATCACCGACTCTGCGTCATAAGTTACACAGTACCTGTGTCAGATTCTATATCTCTAGTTATCGGCTATTAATGAAGACGTTACAATTTACACACCAATGCAAGAACACATATCTATCAAGTCTGCACAAGTATACCCCAGTAATATAATGTCGAGAAAGCAAACCGACTACTCTTACAGGAGATACAGGTATCCCACCAGGCCACCACACAAGCCTGACAACATGTTCAACATCTGGATATCAGAATTTTCATGATCTAAATTCAGGTATTGAAAGATCTAATCAAACAATGGATCTATGAATTCAAATCCTGAAAAAGTTGATACCTTTACACAAACCAAGAGGAAACATATACTACATTGTTATGCATTTCATCACGCCACATTGTGCCTCTCTCGAGTTACACAGAAACGTGGACGTTGATACAGTCGAACAAACACAAATGAGAAGAGCAACGTACACGGATAACATTCATTTAATGGTACCCTCCACATCCAAAAGATTGTAGAGGCCACATCCCTGACTCAAACGTACTAGTCCACGGGATAAGATCCAGCAAGTTCATTACTTGATTTACAACTAGCAGCTTTCATGAATTTGTACTGGGTATAGAATACTTTATATGTACCGCAGCAAACAAGCATCTCGATCAAGACCTTCAAGAATGGTTCTCCTGCTTCACTTCACCTATTTCCATGTTCGCTTGTTGGGCAGCTCTTCTCTTGCTTAGGATTTGGCGGACATACTCACTAGTTAAAACATGGAACTTAGGGGCACACTTACTAGTTGAGGAGGCGCTAAGACCTGCCTTCTTTAGCGCTCGCACCATATATCTATCAGCCTTTTCATAGTGGGAAGCACAGTAAGAAGGGACGGTTGAACTCAGTATAGGTTTTCCACATAATATTGGTCCGGTAGCAGAACTGCACAAAGCGAAAGAAAAAAAGTCAGTTTCGGTTGAAAAATGTTTAAAAGAGATCAGACAATCATTCCTTGAGAAGGAAAGCAAACCAAAAAACAACCACTACGAGGTAAATTCACACCAAATCCTGGGTACTTCCTACACACATTTTGCCAACTCAAGAAGACAAGAAACATATCAGGACAAAGTTTCACAATACCATTATTCTGCATTCCAAGGTTGCAAGGTTCAAAGTTTCATCCAGGCAAAACATAATTATGGGGTAGAGTGGCATATCCATACATAAATAATTTATTCATATGAATTATAATAGCTAAGGAGCTCATCTTTTTGAGAAGGGTCGAGTATACTTATTAAATATTCATAGAGTATTAAAATTTTCTATTTACCATTTTTGCTTGAAATTTTTATCATATGATGGTTTTTACTTTCTAGTTGGGGAAAATATGTCCAATAAAAGCATTTACACATTCTCTATGACAAAAAGAAAATAAAAATCTAATGAGCTCATCATTGTGGTATGGAGAGGCATTTTTTTAAGATAAGGGATCTTGTGAATTCTTTGATTTTCAAGCAACTACAGTAGTGTTACATTTAGACCGTGGGAAGTTTGATGGTGATCTTGTTACCAACTAAATGTGTACCTCTAGAAAATAGAGCAGGTGTTAGATCAGCAGAGAGTGAGTTTTAGAAATAGGGATAAATGATTTCATTTAATGGCATCTCTGAAAGTATTTTAGGTACATTACTAGAAAAGAAACATGTTTTTTCTTCAGCCAAAGCTTGAAGACCAAACATGGCTACTAAAATCCTTCGACAATTTCCCTTACCTAAACTACTGCTAATATACATTTGTCGATCTTGCCAACTTCAACTTCTGACCTACCAACTACCTTAACTATCATTTCTACCTAGAGCACCTGCCAAATTTCACCTAGGAATCAACTTACACTTTCCAACTAATTTTCTTTTTGGCACTTTCATATATAAAACCTCAACATCTCAACACTTCCTTGCCAAGAAACTGAGCACATTACTTCCACAGCCAGGAACTCACATTTACCATGGGGGTGGTAAAGTGCAGGCAAAACTGAAGCGAATTCAGGTAGCAAAGTGTAATTATCCCATTTACTTTGGTTCACCTACTTGGTTCGTCTCCTTGTTATACACTCCAAAATTACCCTTCCAGACCCAAATCGTAAGAATCAAGTGTTGCACAGTGAGTATAAAGGGAGGTGAAGTCCTATATGCATATTACAGGGTGAAACACCAAAAACATCTTTAAATGCACCCCAAATGTTGGTATTTGAGCAGATTAATCATTTGATGTTTCAGTCACAACAAATAATTCTTGGAGATAAATTAAAAAAAAAAAGTTCTTGGATAAATTGAAAAAAAATAAAAATCCACAATCATATTGAGGTATAGCACTGCAAGAAAATATGTATTAATGCCAACCATGCGCAGAGAGCACAAAAACTTTATAAACTATGATAAAATGTGAGTATGCATGTTATCTGTATTTATGTACATGCATCCGTATGTTTTCAGCTATTATCCACACACTGATTCTACCTCGTTAAAATGATCTTGATTTTACCGCACTCTTTGTTACAGCAACTGACAACTCAACACCAACCAGGAATAACATATACTTTAGTTTGCATGTCTTCCAACTGTGATCATGTAAACAAATGCCATTGAATAATCTTATCCTACAAAAGTACATGGCTGCATCTCTTGAATTACTATCTATGTTTTCTTGCGATTATCAATGTGCATCAATCAACCCACATCCACACAAATTGGATAGCTATTGCAATTGATATAGTACTGCTTAGTGCCCACAGAGACCATTCCCAAGATACAAAATACCACCCATAGAAGCAGTACTACCAAAAGATCTGCAGGTCTCTTACGAAATATAAGACCACTCAAATTCCAAATGTAGGATCCCATATGATCCTTGCTATACAATTAATCCATCCCATGCACTATACGCAGCATATCAACAATAGACAGACACATATCAACAGAAGGACGACCATTATAATAACAACATATGCTTACTTAACGGTAAGTATGCTTACTTACAGGTAAGTTAGCATGCTATTTACAGGTAAGTAAGCTAATCGAAAGTAAAATACACGAGAATCGTAACGACTCAGTCGAACCATATTAATTTATTATAACAAACCTCTTGATGGCGAAATTACAAGCCTTGTAAAGCTTCTGATTAGCATCCAACAGTATGTGCATAGAACAAAACCTCGTCAAAGCCATAGCTTTCGCCTTACATCCATGAACACCACACCGATTCGGCGAATCATTAACACCACCAACACCATTCTCTCCATTCGCATCACCATCAACTTTCCCCTCTTCATCATCATCCTCCACAAAGGGGCTTCTGCCATATTCCAGGTAATACTCCCTGTACTTACATTTCAAGTCCTCCATCAACGCCCAATAGTGATCGCGGTAGATTCGGGCCAGCTGCTTGACCCTTCGGGCCCTACGTCGGATGACTTCGGGCCGGGTCAGGAGGGCTGAGTTGGCTAAAGCGGCGTCCGTTTCGGAGCCGTCGATTTTGATCGGGGCGGAGGTGGAGGCGGATGAGGAGGGGCGTTCGGCCATTCCGGTGGGTTTGGGGGGAGGATTTTGGGTGGTTCCGGTGGCTGAAGGCATCAATTTGAGTGGAGTGGATTTGATTTTGGAGTGTGATTGTTTGGCTAGGGTTTTATCAGGATTTTGGGATTGGGAAGGTACAATAATTTCTGCATGAGGTACAAATTTTCAGATTTTCAATTTGTTCTTTTTCGGTTTTTGTTATGAGCTTTTCTTGGCAATTGGGCTGTTTTATTAGTCCATTATTTATTCTTTTGAGATATTTAATCCATTCATAAATTCTTAAAAAATACTTAATTTTTGTAAGTATTAAAAAGATCATATTCATTAAATACAAATATTTGAAATATTCATATAAATTACATTAGTCTAATGTAATGTGGTCATTCATATTGTATAGAAAAGTCAGACCTTTTACTAGACTTTATCTTCTGCATATAGCATGCCTTTTCTTTGTTCTTCAAATTATGCTATGTTGAGCATATGATCATGTAGTTCCACAATTATACTTTAGTTTTAATATTTTAATTTATTTTGTAGTACATTGTGTCTTGACTCAGACCGTCCTTTAGATTTTAATCGTGAAACTTTTCGTGACACGATCACTCAAAAATGTTGTTGTAATTTCATAAAAAATTTTCTAATAGATATGGAATTGTCTATAATAAAATTAAGTGCTAACTTTTATTTCTTGTTAAATTAACTGATCGATGTGCTATTGACCATTTCTTTTTTTTAATTCGATAATTTGCAGGGTAGTCTTATGAGTAATGAGACTTTGAACATCAAGATTCAAGGTGACCCTAAGAGCCTTGCAAATGTTGAAACACAGGATAAAATAAAACAAGGTACATCCACACATATTTTGCACCTCATCCAATTTCCAACCATCCAAACCAAAAAAGCAACCCAAAACAAACATCAAAACTCAAACCACCAATGCACAAATCCCAATATAGAAAAAGCAAAATTACAAATTGGTTAAACTAACAACCACAAGAAGCAAAATGCTGACCAGCAAACTGTCAGCAGTTGCAGTATCCTCTTCATCATCTTCCACTCTGTTCTTGAGTCCTCACACCAGGCTAAATCTCTCCAAGAACCTGTCTTTCCTTGCAAACCAATCTCCCTCTGATAATTCTCTGAGACCCTTTGGCCAATGGAGCTGTAGACCGGTCAATTCTTCTCGAAAAATGGCTGCTTTCACCCCTCGTGCGTCTGCTCAGCAACTCCAGGACCCTGATCAGCTCATTGACTCTGTCGAAACCTTCATCTTTGATTGTGATGGTACTGTTTGTTGTTTATTCAACTTACATTTTTCCTTGCTAGTGTTTGTGTGCAAAAAGGTAATGTCTTGAGAGGCCATGATTGTGTTTATTGGATCATAGTTTTGTTTAGTGAATTTGGCCTCTTACATGTTCGAAGAAATGCTCGAATGACATATACGTCGTTTTTCATATCATCTTGTTCAGATTTTTTGTGGATGATGTATTCTTCTATATTGTTAATTTAGAAAAGTGACTGAAAGGTTGATGAAATTCAAATTTCTGATGAATTCTATGTTTGCTGATTAATTTGAAGACTTGGCTTAAATAAAGCTTTAGGCGTGTGTTAGTAGGGTTACATTGGCCAGTGCACTCAGCTCTCACTGTACTGGTTTATAACCCAGTTGAATACTTGAATGTATTATGTTTGAAAAAGATATGGTGCCTGGTGTTTACAGGAGTCATATGGAAGGGAGACAAGCTGATAGATGGGGTTCCAGAAACTCTTGACATGCTTAGGTCAAGGGTAATGCTCTATTCTTGACACAAAATCAGCTTACTTGTGTTTTATTGACATGCTGCGGGTGAATATTTTTCTTGCTTCTTTGTTTAGGGGAAAAGATTGGTTTTTGTCACCAACAACTCGACGAAATCTAGGAAGCAATATGGGAAGAAGTTTGAAACGCTTGGTCTTAGTGTCAGCGAGGTGGGTAAATGGACCCCTTATTTTCAACCTCTAGTATTATTAAGAAAAGGTGTCTAACCTGTAGTTGGCATTTCAGGAGGAAATTTTTGCATCATCCTTTGCTGCTGCTGCTTACTTGAAGTCTATCGATTTCCCCAAAGATAAAAAGGTAGCATGTACTTAATCAGAATGATGTGTATTCAAGAAACTTTGGCTGTGATCTGTTGCAATAGTAATTCTGTTAGAATTTTGGTATGGTCTTATGACAACTAATCATAACACACATTTTTATCAAGGTTTATGTTGTTGGTGAAGAAGGCATCTTGAAGGAGCTTGATTTAGCTGGCTTCAAGTATGTTGGTGGGCCGGTATGTACTCTGTTTTAAATTGCTCTGGTGCTGAAATACAAAGACTTCCTTTATGACTAATTTTCTTGGGTAGCTACTCAACATGGATTATAAAGCTTACATTGAGAATCTATTGTATGCAGGAAGATGGTGACAAAAAGATCGAGCTAAAACCAGGCTATTTGATGGAGCATGATGAAGATGTATGCATTCATATGACTCTGAACTTAATGAAATTTGCTCACCCCCTAAAACAATCCAGCTATACTTTGTTACACAAAAGCATTTTATGACCATGGCACTCACTCTTGAAATAAAACATGTTCATTGCCATTGCATTAATCTATCGCAATTATCTATTTAGGTTGGAGCTGTTGTAGTTGGATTTGATCGTTATTTCAACTATTACAAAATCCAGTAAGTGACCTGAATCCCCAATATTTCTTAAGTTTATAGGAGTTAAAACTTCCTTTAGTAAAAGATAACATTATACCTTTGCTTCTTGTTTTGTTTCCCTGCAGGACATTATGTTTCAAAACCATTTTGTCTTTTAATTACCAACCGTGTTCTACTTAATTATCAATCCTTAGCCTAGAAACTAAATCTTCTATTTCTTTCCTGAAGGTATGCTACTTTGTGCATCCGCGAGAACCCTGGGTGTCTTTTCATTGCCACAAACCGTGATGCTGTTACTCATCTCACTGATGCTCAAGAATGGGCAGGTTAGTTTCCTCTTATTATACCTTCAGTCAGTCTAGTTGCTTTACAATAGTAAAATCATCAATGGAAGAACTTGCATGACTTTCCCTCAATATTTCAGTTATCACAGCATTACAAAGTAGAACTGTTAAAGGCTCTCACTTACCTTATAATTTTTCTAAATAATTAGAAGATGGGAAAAACTAAATACAACTTTTAATGATGCATCTGACTGTTCTTAATCTTTTGACTAATATAAATTATCAAATGATTATGTCTATTACTTGTACTTGGCTCAGCTTTGCAGATTCTTTGTCCTTTCAAAAATTAAACAAGGTTTATTATTGTCAAGTCTTATTATAAATCTTTGTTAACAGATATTTACTTCATTTAGCTGGGCACTACCAAGATACTGTAATGCATAAATTAGACTGCATATAGTCTTCAACTTTTTTTTTTTTAATCTTTCATTTTGTTTTTTTTACCAAAGTTAGGTAGAATAATTATTCTTAGAAGCATGGCCTGCAATCTGCATGTCCAAACTCCTGAAAATCCTGACTAACTCACTTAAAAATTGATACTAGTTTGTCAAATGGGCATTTCTCCATGAGCCTAAGATGCATACTTAATCTTTTGGTTGGAAATCAGGTGGTGGTTCAATGGTAGGCGCTATAGGAGGATCCACTCAACGCGAGCCTCTTGTTGTTGGCAAGCCTTCAACTTTCATGATGGACTATGTAGCAAAAGAGTATGTCTCCTGTATATTCTAGAATACATGTACAAAGTTTAGATATACTGTCTAGTTTACATCGAGCTCTTCTTAACCTGGCATTTGGGTTTATTTTGCTCTAGACTTTATCTGTTCACTATGGTGCTAGTACTTCATTTCATGTATATGGATGATATAATCATGTTTTTTAACTAAAAGGGGAGAGGTCTTCATGCTGGAGTGAAGTGTGATATTAGTTACTGTTTCTACTTGAGGTCAATAGTCTCTAAACCAGTTGTTCATGTAATGAACAGATTCGGAATCACAAAATCCCAGATATGCATGGTCGGAGACAGATTAGATACTGATATTCTTTTCGGACAAAATGGTGGCTGCAAGACTCTTCTTGTCCTCTCAGGTAACATGTTTAACTTATCCCCACCAGTCTTCAAATGTCTTCACTACGTTGACAAACTAACTCATTGTGACATCTTTATTTTCATCTCTTTAGGGGTGACCTCTCTTCCAGTGCTTCAGAGTCCTGATAACAAAATACAACCTGATTTCTACACAAGCAAGATATCCGATTTCCTATCACTCAAGGCTGCAGCTGTGTAATCAGCTTTCCAGCCATTTTCACAGGAAAATTATCATTCCTGGACCGGGTCTTCCATTTCTTTTCGTGTATGCAAGAGCTGGAGATGAGAAAGTATCAGGGTTGTGTAAATTACATAATGTTTGGGAAGGAAATATAAAAGATGACATTGGATAGCTTTGTTTCCTGGCTACTGTTTTCCAGTTCTTGTGACTTGAGACTTGAGACACAGTAAGTGTATGATTTTTTTTTTTATATCGTGACAAAGGTTAATAATGATGATTTTAACAAGCAAATGATTAAATATATTCAAATTGGAAATAATTATCTAAATCATGCATGCAATTAATTTTAGTGATCATATGGTTATAAATGTCCAACAACTAACTATGGATTATGGTCTCACATTCAATCAACAACTCACAACTATGGTGAACTAGATTGAGTTACGGAGGACATGCTTTAATAGTTGAAATCGTCAGGCCTGGCTAAGCCCCAGTGCGGTAAGCCCAATCGCGCAGGGACTCAGCCTGTCAGGGGGCTCAGCCCCATGCCCAATATAAACTGTTCAATAAAAAAAATTCAATGTGATTCTGCAGCTGGTGGGCCTGGAGCTGGCCTACGGCCCAATGAAATTGAAATTAGAGACTGCAACATTGAAGACGATAGAAGAAGAAAGAAAATAACATACAGGCAACAGCGAGTCAGCAAGCCGACAATCCAATGAGTTCGGCCGTTCTCCTTTCTCGATTTCTTCTTGCTTCTTCAATCTTCAGTCTAATTCCTCTCAACTTCCATTAAACCATCCATTCAATTCCTTAAATATCGAATAAATCCGTTCAATTCCTCAAATATCGAAGGAAAAATGGTCGTTTTTTGTTCAATTTATTTTACTTAATATCGTGTATGATGTTAGGCCTCGTTTAATTTTTTTGCACAGGCCCTCAATTCTCGAAGACGGCCCTGAAAATCGTATAGTAATGGTTTTGCAATGTAAGGTGCACAAGAAGCCCGAATCTGTGATGAGATTCATGGAAATGCTTCTTTTCCTGGAATTCTTGTAAGCTGTAATCAAGATTTCTTAACTTGATAGTATTCCTTTGGTTAATCAAATGGACATGGAATATGGGATTTTGTCAAAATGGTGGATGAATTTTGATTGTCCCAAGAACATGGTCATGTAACAGGAATCTAATCTCTTTATTGTTTCTTAGTTAATTGTGTAGTGACGTTTACTTTTGGCATCTTGCTGATTGCCTGTTTGTTTATGAAGATTCAATTTCATCTGGTGTTTCTAATTCTGCGTGTAATTAAAATTTAACCACTTTCAGACACATAAAATTGGCGTCTCAATTCTATTATCCACACTCGAATTGTTTGCATGTACATTTTGGGAATGTTCAAATTCCTTGTCAAATGTCACCGACTCACCATACAATGTACCTGCTCTGGTTGCACCTACAAGAGTTGGCTGATTTTGCTAAATGACTCAGTAATGGAACATGTGACATGACATGTCGGTATTGTGGTATTGGACTCACTCAGCTTTCCTAAATTGGTGAAAGATGACAAAAGGGGGAAAAGGAATTCATAGACCCGTTAGTGAACTTTGTATAATAATCGACATTAGTTGTTTTTAGTTGATAGACAAATCTTTTATTTATCAAGTGTGAGTTTAATATTATATATTTAATCTACAAAAGTATTTTCAAGAAAAATCTTATATAGATTTCATGTACTTTATCAATTGGTACTGTAAGTTTTAATTGGTATGCCGGCGAGAATGTTAATGACGAAACTCGTGTATAATATTTATATTTTATATATAGTTTATAAGTTTAGTTTGTATGTTCACCAATTCATTTTCCACATGCCGAGCTTGATTTAGATATTATTCGATCCCCTCAATACCATTTGACTCATTAACAAAACGATTTTGTGTGTAAGTTCGAGTTAGAAACATCATTAATAAAAGCTCTTTCTCAACTTGTCTACATCGGATGAGTTCAATCTAGAGCAGAGTCAAAAACTTAACAGTCTTATTTTGTGTTAATTTAGACTGACCACTAATATATGTGATATGAACAAATGAGTCCCTTCTTCCTAATTCGTCCCTTAAGACGTGACCGCGACGAAACATGACAAATAGGATCGTCCTACGAACATGGGAGTCGAGCATACGCGAAGGCCCTCCGGGGGCCGACCAAGAGCTGTAACGTGAGCAACGTTGCATGAACTCCTTGACTAATCGGACAGACCCTATCCAAACAGATTCGACTCTAACTGACTTATCAGAATTTGGAAGTATTACAACCATGCTAAACCATTAAGCCAACTATCGGGATCTCAGGGCCTACCTGACACGCTCCCGGAGCCCCGCCTGATCGCGGTTTGCCAATTGTCTCCGGTGACACGTGTCAACCTGGGATTTACCCGACCAACCGGCGGTGACGGTCGGAGGTTGGTCTCTTGGAGATTCTGCTATAAATACCCGGACATTTACTCCTAATTAAGTAAGTCGACTGTCCTTAATATACTACTCTCTACCTGTACTCGGATCACTTACGTCCGACTATCAATCTAATTCGTGTTACATCGATTTGTCTTAGCAGACCAGTTTTAAAGGGTCTAACCCGCCAATTTCTCATGCAAGTTATATTTTTGAGGAGATCTGTCTTGGTCATTACAATTAGCTTAGAGTTATTATTCTTAACCTAAATATTTAGCCGCTTTTATACCATATTAACATGATATTTTTAAACTATAAATCAAGATCTAGTGAACGACAAATATCAAACAACTCAAGTTGTTATTTGACTCGATAAATAATAAAGTTCGAAAAAAGCTCGAAGTCGCTTGGGGTTGGAGATTGATAAATTTGGTAAACACACACTAACGCAATAGTCAATAGTCCTATCGGTACCATACGTTACGTTACGACATAAAGTGATCAAATTGGCCTCCCGATGCTGGAGTATAAATTTGGACTTAAAAATCAGAAAATGAAAATTGGACAATCAACTATAAAAGCTAGAGAAGCATCACCAAACTCATTTTCTTCACCATCTCACCATTTCATTCCTTTCCCCTTACAGATAAACACGCAATTTCATAGATATCGTTTTTCGCAATTGGATTGAATTGATTGATTGATTTCCAATCAATTTGAGATGGAATCTGAGGACGATATGATGGTGATGACGGAAGATTCCATCGACGACGATGACTTCTACGGCGGCGCCGGCGAGGATTCCGACCTCGATGACGTCATTATGGACTACGATGGATTCGTTGATCATGACTCTGACGATTCCGATGACATTTCCGCTTCTCACTACCACCGATCGCAGGTTGTTTCTTCAATCTCTGCCGTTAATTTTGTTTATTGGTTACGTTTGTGCGTTTTTAGCCTGGTTTTGAATGTTTTAGCTCTCGTTTGTGCTGGAGGTGTCTGTTTGATAGGATTTTCGATAGTTTGGTTGAGGTTGCTTATTTCATGATTAGTGAGCTTAGCAATATCAAGTGTATGAGCTATGAAAAGATGTATCACGAGGTTTTGTATGTTATGTTGTTGAGAATTTGATTAGTAAAGTTTTGTAGCTTGTGTGTCGACCTTTACTGTTTCATTCTATTGAACAGCACTAGGATAGGATCTCTAATTCGTGTAATTACTGGAAATTTTGATGCAATATCGTTGTATTCTTATGAATGAGAATTTCTATTCTCTATTTGGTTTTTGAATGTTTTAGCTCTCATTTGCGGTGAAATTGTCTGTTTGAGCTTACTTTTTTTTATGATAAGTGAGCTTAGCAATAGCAAGTGTATTGAAAGATGTAATTCGAGGATTTTTATGTTATGTGGTTGAGTTTTGAACTTTTGCTTAGTAAATTTTTGTAGCTTGTGCATCTACTTTATTGTTTCATTCTATTGAACAACACAGTAGGATAGGGATATCTCGTTTGTATAATCACTGTAAATATTTAATGTCAAATTATGCTTTGTGGGATTGCTTTTTCAGTCTTGGATGTTGTTTATTATTTCGGCAAATGGTACATGTGCCAGATTTGCAATAGTCTTTTTGCTCATTAAGTTATAGTGCTGGTGATGCAGTATAATTATTTCTCTTATGAATGAAAAACTCAACTTCCTATCTGGTTCAAGCTTGAATTTTGGAATTCTGGATCGAAATAACAGATACGGTTTTCTGGTAGTTCAATCTGATATGGCTTAAAGTTGCGTTTGCAATTGTCTATTAATACTGTGTGGACTGTGGATGGCTTTGCCAACTATATACTGTATAAGGATTCATCTTAATCTGCGTTATAGCATCCATTTCTAACCCCACCATGTTTAAGGCATTTTGGGATTCATCTTTATTTGCTGTTGTTTTTAAATGTTTCTGCTAAGTGATTTTTCTTATGCAGCCCCAAATCATGCAATTGAAGCTATACTAAATTAAGTTTATTTGTGCGTTTTTGTACCAGAACTATTCGGTTCTGAGTGAAGATGATGTTAAGCGATGTCAAGAAGAAAGTATGACTAAGATATCCATGATTCTCTCCATTTCTAAGTTTGCTGCTGGAATTTTGCTCCGCCACTATAACTGGTAGGTTTCTTCCAACTGAATTATTCTCGTTTGAGTACTTTGGTCGTACTTGAAACACTCTGTGAAAGTTGTACATGATTGTTGATATTGTGAGTTCATCCTGAACCTTCCTGTTGTGTAACAGTGTAAGTGGTGATGGTGGTTTGCAGAAATAAATAAAAGTTTATGTTTTTGTTGTTTCTTTTCTTTATTCTGAGAAATAGACTTTTATACAATTCATTTATTTATGTTCTGAAATGCTTATTTGATATATTCAACTCACAGGAGTGTAAGTAAAGTCAATGACGAATGGTTTGCAGATGAAGAGAAGGTCCGAAAGTCTGTTGGTTTATTGGAAAAGCATGTTCCTCTTCCTGATGGTGAAGAGGTAATTGTGAGAATTGAGATGAAATGACAGTGGTGTATTTGAAATTCATAAAACTAAAATGTTTTAGCCAGGTTCATATTATTCTTATTATATCATGATGTGCAACTTAATTGTCTATTTACGAGCAGCTAACATGCGGAATCTGCTTTGAAGATTATCCCCGTATTAATATGAGTGCTGCTGACTGTGGCCATCCCTTTTGTGTTTCTTGTTGGCAAGGTTAGCATCATTTTCTTGTTGTTGGTTATTGGTTGTATTATACTACATATACATATCTTCTGAGAGGAAGGATATTGCTTCAGTCAAATTAATCACCTGCTCACTGCACGGGAGGGCTATCCATGTCTATTCCTCTAGAAAGTTCAACCCCACCCCAAGGATAAAAGTCTTCATCTGACAGTAGTTTTTTTCTTGTACCACAGGCTATATTAGTACATCTATCAATGATGGCCCTGGATGTTTGATGTTGCGTTGTCCTGATCCATCTTGTGGAGCTGCAATTGGCCAGGATATGGTGAACAGCTTGTCATCTGCTGATGATAAAGATAAATACAACCGATATTTTTTGAGATCATTTGTTGAAGATAATAGAAAGGTAGACCAGTTGATTGAACTGAACACTTTTATTGTCTTCTCTATTAACAGCTATGGCAGTTTCTTTTTTCCCAACCAGAACTAATTCTCTTCATATGTGACATCTCGTTTACACTTACAATTTTGAATATTCTTTTGAACATTATGCTGCAAGTTCCAATTTCTTCTTTGCGACCTTACTACAGACTAAGTGGTGCCCGGGACCAGGCTGTGATTATGCTGTGGATTTTATCATTGGTGGTGGTAGCTATGACGTGACTTGTCGGTGCTGCTACAGTTTTTGCTGGAATGTCAGTTTCCCTTCTTTTGTCACACTTCACTTCATTTCATAATTTGCCAGTTTTATATGTTATTAAAGAAACTAATGCAACTGAGTATGTTGTAGTGTGTAGAGGAAGCCCACCGTCCTGTTGACTGTGATACTGTGTCCAAGTGGATAATGAAGAATAGCGCAGAGTCAGAAAATATGAATTGGTATGTTAATTTTAAAACAGAGAAACCATACTTGTCTTGTAGTTTCAGACTTTGGTTGAGGTCTCTCTCTAAAATTTTCAGAAAATGTCCAGTCAAGTATCATCAATTAATGGACATTGTCAGTCGTCTTATATTTCTTAATAGATCTTAAGTGGGTATCTCATGGTGGTAATTTAAAAGTCCAATTTGTTTTTTCATCCTCAATTTGTAACCTCAACTCTTATGATACCAGGGAAGCATACAAGTGATCATTAATTGTGCCTCCTGATTATTCGTTGATTGAATGAAAATAATGTAAAAGCATATCTGGTGTCTCCGGTCTGGCCTATCTCCATACTGCAAGCTTGCTTGTGCTCTTCCCACCAACGCTTGCTTGTCTTCCTTACATAGAAATGAATTTTTTTTAAACTATGCCTCTTATCTTGAATCTCAGGTTTGATGGTGGAGCCATCCCTTTGAATCTAGTTAGAATTAGATTCTACAGTCTTATGTGTAATAGAATTTCACCATCCAGTGCGGAAAATACTTTTATAGACTGGGTCTATTAGACCTTGTGACTAAAAATAAGAAACATGTCTTGGAAGAATTGATTGAAATTCATTTTAACTCATTTCCTAAGTGATATGGGTCATTGAGGGCCACATGGTCGACAAACATCTTACTCATAAACCTGGTCTATGGAAGAAACTCCTGGGAGGGAGAGTAAATGTCTGTCAAGTTATATGGTGCTGGAGCCTCGAAGTAGTACGAGAGGACTTGGTGTATGCTCAAATGTCTCATCTGTTCATTTTTTTTTTCCATATGTTTCGACTTTATCAGGATTTCAGCTGTAGTCTTTGTCCAAATATATATTATTGATGACTCTGTTGTAGTTGGATCAATTCTGAATCTGTTACTATTTCAGGATCCTTGCTAATTCGAAGCCTTGTCCAAAGTGTAAGCGGCCGATTGAGAAGAATCAAGGGTGCATGCACATCACATGTACACCACCATGTAAATTTGAATTTTGCTGGTATGTTTGATTGTTCCTATTAAGTGAAAGACTCACTGTTCAGACACTTATGCATATATGCCACAGACGTTTGAATTTCACCAATATGGGAATTCTGTTTGACCTCCCCCGTTTTTGCTTTGGTAAAATGATAAGAAACTAACAGCACAAGAAGTTGATCTTTTATTCATTAGCCTGTATGATACATATACCTAGAGCTTGTGTCAGTTCTTGTCAACTGATAGGAGGTACCTGCAGGCTCTGCCTTGGTGCATGGACTGAACATGGTGAAAGGACAGGAGGATTTTATGCATGCAATCGATATGAGGCTGCCAAGCAAGATGGAGCGGTGAGATAATCTGGTCTTTTTTGACTTTCTATCTTTTACTCAAGTAGTTGGATGCCAAATGGCGATGTTCCACTAACTTGAACGTATTTTGCACAGTTTGATGATGCTGAAAAACGTAGAGAGATGGCAAAGAACTCCTTAGAAAGATATACACATTACTATGAGAGATGGGCCACAAACCAGTCGGTATGTACAATATTTATTTATCAATCATCTTTTCTATTCTTGAGGTGGCGACTCTATTATACTTTCTGCTGGTTGTCTAGTTTTTCAAGGTTGGGTTTCTTATTGTAGTGCAATTATTTATGGGCGCACCATTTGAGATCTTTAGTTAATCACATACCTTAGCTTCTTGGATAAATTGTATTATCCCGACCAGAAGTTTCTCAGAGAGATATCTTGTTGAATACTGATGTACACGGTGATGCATAAATCTAATGCAAGGGGAAATTGTGAACAAATGTTCATCGACTTTAGGATATTTCAGATTGCAATGCTATCCTCTCATATTAGTTAAATACTAGTATCAGTGAAGCAGAAACACCAGTCCTCTTCTTAAGTTAGTTTACATTACATTATGGGATTTTATCACTCTGCCAAGTACAGATTTAGTGAGAACAGACTGCACCATCTGGAAAATCCAAAGCAAAGCTCCATGCCTGTCTTACTTTGGACAGTTGCTTAGGCTATATTCTTAAGCTTACCAGTATGATATTTTTATGTGATTGATGAAAGTCTAAATCAATATTTCGCATGTACAGTCCAGGCAACGAGCACTTGAAAATCTACATCAAATGCAAACAGTACATGTAAGAAATCCCCATTTACCAGATGCAAATAACACAATTTTTTTGAAGCCTGTGTATTGAGTATTACTTTCTTGTGCAGCTAGAAAAGTTGAGTGATACACAACGTCAGCCCGAGTCACAACTCAAGTTCATTATAGAAGCCTGGCAACAGGTGCATTTCAGTTTCTTTATGCAGATTTGTCATTGGTTGTGGTTGTGGTTGTGGTTGTGGTTGCTACTTCTTAGCATAGTTAGAGCTACTTGGCATGCTTTATCCTGGGTGGCTGTAAATTCTATTCTTATATGCTCACATTCACAATTGCAGATTGTTGAATGTAGACGGGTTTTGAAGTGGACATATGCTTATGGATATTATCTACCTGACAATGAAGTCGCTAAAAAGCATTTCTTTGAGTATCTACAGGGTACTAAACTCTATATTTTGAAAATGATTATTTTTACTGCACTTCCTCTCAGTTTTGCAACTTATATTGTATCATTTAGGTGAAGCGGAGTCTGGTTTAGAACGGCTTCATCAATGTGCAGAGAAAGAATTTCAGGGGTTTCTTAATTCAGAGGGTCCATCAAAAGAGTTCAATGAGTTCCGTACAAAATTAGCAGGATTGACTAGGTTAGTGCAACTATCACTTATCTGTAACACCATTTCATGATTAATAGTGCCTGTATGTAATGATAGTTGAATATGTTACACATATCTATATGCATTACATGTCGATACCAACACACATCAGTTATGCATTGGATGTGCAATATGGAACCCTTAAACATAAAAAAAAAAAAATGAAGAAAAAAAAAGTAATAAGGATACTCTTAGAAGACGTATCCTTGTCTCTAGTATGGGTGTGCATCGGATTAATCCAATCTGATTTTTTGGATCTTAGTGATTCGAATACCTCTCTCCTCAAGTATTGGCAGCTATGTGCATGGTTTTTCCAAATGAGATTCAATTGATCATCCGTATTGTAATCAGTAGTTAGTTTTCTGTTTTTAATAGTTCCTTTTTATTACACATCTGATTTCAAATATGGTGGATTTTGAAGTTTTAGGACCTATATATA
>JAYMSP010002085.1:0-26452 GCA_036897095.1 Plantago elongata
TAGTATCTGGTTGGTCCATCTTGTTTCTCAATTCTAGATTTTCTATTCTTGTACACTTATTCACAATTTATATTACCGGATTGAATTTCCAGTGGTTCCATTTCTATTTTCCACATATCATTGGGAATCTTTCATAGTGAATATGTCATCTGCAGGTAAGGAAGGAGATTAAGGAAAAAAATTCTCAATTTACAGTGTTATGCTTTAAGTAGCTACTCATTAGTTGGTCTATTCTTTTCTGATACCATGCACACTAAAATTTCATGTTCTGCAGATGAAATTAAACTACAAGTTTTATGAACTTTTGACCTTTTGACCTTTTGTCAGGTAGAATCATATAGTTAGACAACTACTTGCCCCATGATTATATCAATGGTTGTTGAATAAATACAAATCTGCAGACTTATTCAAAACCAGTTAGAGGAAGTAATTCTGGAAATTTGTTAACAAAATAAACACAGTGTCTTATACTAATTAAAACCAAGTCATCTTCATAACTTGAAATCCTCTCGTTTTACTATCAAGGCATTTTTACTAACTAAACCACATTGGCTACATAAATGCAAAATGATTAACTCAGGTGTCTAAAAACAAAGATGCATAGTTTATACACTAAAACTTCTCATAACCATTGTTTTGAAGAAGCATTTAGGAAAGAATAACTATATTAATTTGCTTGAAAACTCAGAGTGAATGGAGAGAATTAAAATTGCACTCAGTGATTTCAACTTCGATTCATATGGGTAAAAATATACATTACATTCATCATTACAACATAGTTTTCAACCTATAAAACACTGTAACATATAATATTAAATAGATTAAAAAGAGGAAAAGAGGAGTGGTTACCAAAGCTTGGAGTAAACATTTAGGGACTCCACAAATAAGCAACACACCTGGTGTTAGATCAACTATGAGGAGAAAAGTTTAATCGAAGCAGCAAATTCAGAATCACAAATGATGAATTAAAAATAAATTGATAAACAAGAGATGGATCAGAAATCTGTCCTGGAATCTCAACCACTCAGATTGAATGGAGAGAACTCAAAGGTCTTGAAGGATCGGTTAACACAACAAGAGATACTAACTTTTCGGCCGAAGGGATACTGAAGTATTAAAAGGATCGATTCATCAACAAGAAATAGCCACCGATTGGAGCTGTAATGGTGCAACACATCGGAATTGCATCGATTGGATTGGCAACGACAAAGGATTTCAAGCGAAGAGTTTACCTGAAATTAGTGCGGCCACCGGAATCCAACTTATGATAGTCGATGATGAAGAGTCGCCGTGATTGTGGAGAGTTTCACAACAAATGATTTTTGTGAAGAACACGCAGTTTTCACGAGTGGGTTAGTTGGTAGGTAAAGGACGTTTCCATCGCGTCCCTTGGTGCGAAGTTGGTAGGGAGGCTTCGTTTTGGTGGCGCCAGTTGGGTGAAGGTCGCGAGCGGCCGGTGAAGATAACGGAAGAAAAGAAAAAGAAGAAGAACAAAACAGAAGACTTGAAAGTTGTTTTACGCTTTCTAAAAGTGTTAAACAAACTTAGACTTATTATATTGGGGTTGATAAAATGAAAACTAACTTATATGTTGCCTAGACATAATTAAAGTTTTATTTGATAATATAATTGAATTAAAATTTTGTATTTATTGTTCAAGATAAATTCATAGTTAAAGTTGAAGACGATTGATCGAAAAAATTAAGATGAAAAATATGAGAAGGGACGAAAGAAGTAATAAATAATCCTACCCTACATTTTAACTGATCGACTTTTAATTGAGTTATAAATAATCGATACTAATTAACTAAAAAAATTCTAACATTTTGCAATGTTTACATTTAAATTTATATTTATATCTACAACGGTAAGTCGTACCATTTTAATATATTAAATATCATATTCACTCTTATTCTAAACTGTACATAAGTTCCCTTGTAAAGTTTAAACTCCATCACTTTACGACATCTTTCATCCTTTTCTATATGAGACACCTAAATTCACGAAAAAGGCAGGGGGCTATGAGCACCAACAAAGTACCCTACGCCATTAGGCTATTAGCGAAGAAGTAAGTCAGTGTATTAACAGGGCTATGAGTACCAACAAAGAACCCTACACCATTAGACTATTGGCGAAAAAGGAAGTCAGTCTATTAACAAGGGGCAGGGGTATGAGCACCAACAAAGGACCCTCCGACATTAGGCTATTGGCAAAGAAGGAAGCCAGTCTATTACAATTCATGTAATAATGATTTAGACAATGCACGGTTTAATGATCTCCATTTGAACTCCCTGTGAACTGATCTATAATAAATGGTGAACTAATCTCTACGATTTAACGTTCTGTTTGGCATCGTACATTGGATGATTCTATAGAATTGACCCAATTCACTAGTTTATTGGGAAAAGTCGTGCCAGGAACCAAGTTATGGGTCAAGTTGTGGTTGTCGACTTGGAGAAATTAAATTTGTGCAGATAACAATCGATTTTGGCCATTTCCCAAATACCATTCTGAAATTACCCTTGTTTATACAAAAAAAAAATAAAAATAGTCCAACTAGCTTCACATTATTTCCTTTTGCTCTAACAATTATACGTATATACAACTAAAAATCGCCTCCCGATCCTTCTGTGACATCCAAAAAATGTAAAATTCATGCAATTTATAGAAAATTATATACTATGATCATGCTTTATTATATAGAAATAAATGCTCCTTGTAATTGTTTATTTGTTTGGATAAAGTTCCTACTCGTTTTTCTATTTATCTGGTTGAAAATGTTTATCGTTATTGTTGTATGTGTATCTCGAGATTTTCATTTTCAATCCACGAAGAGTATTTGTTGTAACTTTGTACACCGGGTAAAAGGCAAAATAAGATACGCCATAACCAACTCACTAACAAAGGCATGGCAAATCCATTAATTCATTGCGTTTTTTCTTAAACTATATTCAACTACGTTTTTGTTCTTGTCTTCTTTTACAATTAACAATCTTATGCACCTTTTCAGTATCTGCAATAAAAGATGAGCCTTGAGCTATTACAAATGCTGATTATATGGAAATCTAATTGAATGTATATTCAATTTGTGATTTTGCTCAATATCATGCCGTCTAACAAAGGAGTTGTCAAAGCCATAGAAGAATAAATCTATACATGTAATTCAACTAAAAGGAAAATAATAAATTTATCTAATTATGAAAGCGAAAGGTTGTCTTTTCTTGGAGAAGTTGTAGAGTATTGTTTGACTTGTTTACATTTGTAATTGAGTAGAGATAGTACCAATATGGAGAATTGAATTAATGTATTCCTCATATCAACAGCTTGTAAATTGATAATTCCAATTGACAATTAACTTGTAAAGAATGTTCAAGTGTTATCATCAATGTTTCGACGCATACTCATATGCGTTTGACACAATTTATATTTAAGTGGTCTAGCTAGTTATTTTGTCACTTAAGATTAGTAAGACCACTTTCAATAGGTCATAACAAAATTAGTGAATAGTAGTGGTCGTCACTCCTCAGCTAAAACCATGAAAAAAGATCATGTTCAACAGATTATTACGGTAATCATGAATAGTAACTTTTTTAAAACATGTTTAACATATTATAATAGTGTTAGAAGTTTAAATTAATTAAATTACATTTTTAAAATTCATTTTAGAATTTATCTTGTTGAAGTTGAAATACAAGTTTAAAAGTCATACAAGTAAAGTAATTGAAATATTATATAATCAAAAGTGAATCTCTATTTGTACATAACGAAAATTATAAAAATTAGTATAACTTTTATATTTATAGGTTAAAATATAAATAAATAAAGTGGGCCAGCATAAAGTTGGCCCAGAAAAGGAGCTCACAATATGGCCATCTCTGGAGCTGAGTCGTGAGCAAGGCCAGCTCAGCGGTTGGAGCTTCCATGGCCGGCCATCGGCCACGGCTGACTCCAAGACCAATGGGAGTGGTCTTAGAAGGCCAAGTCCACGGCCATGCAAAGTCATTATTTTACACTATACTATGTCAAAACTCAAAAAAATGTAAATATGGGTCAAGGTTTTTGTAACTAATTAAAACCTAAGAAACTTGATTAAAAACATTTAAAACTTTCTTTATAATGGGCTTATTGGCCAAACTTGAATACAGAGAGACTCTTATCTGTTTAATTTGTTCATCTTAATTATTTATTTTTGTGCTGCTTTGCAGTTATAATATATATATGGATTAATAGGTATATATCAGTATCTACAGTAAGAGCTAGTATGATTACCTGCAATTCCAGGTTGGCCATGGAACAAAACACGGCCAAACTTGTCTGATAAACGCGCGGTTATGATGCAACTAAATATATATGTATGATCAGTCGTTCCATAATTAATTGTGATGTGTGAATTAGCTAGGAGTATACCGAACTTAATATATAGTGTAGCTAGCTGATCAAGCAAGCGACCTAATCCCCCACCTAATTAATTTCATTCAGAATATATCATTCATGGCCTTCTCACTTCATTCTATATGATAGTGACCAGTGCTATTTTTCTTCTATAAGAAGGTATATACGCAAGTGTTCCAATTTTGCCAAATGATACAATTTGTAGCGAAGCATATGGTTTTGTTTTTTTTTTCCTTTTCTTTTGAACTAAAATGATCATAGTTGATCTTCTACAAAACATAATGTTTTTTTTTTCTAAATGTTAGTTCATGAAGAACTTTTGAAATATTTTTTCATGTGATGAAAATATAACAAAATGTTTGAAATTTTAAATATGACTATATGAGTTATATGAACATTTATCCTAACCAAATTAAATGTATACCCTAAGTGTGAATTGACGAATGGAATTTAATTAATTGCTGACATAACTAAAGAATTAAGTACACGACTATAAAAGTTGACGAATACAAAATAATGTATGTACTAGCTACTATGATCGTGCTAATGAATTTAAAAATAAATAATCGTAATCCACAAATTTCCTTCCTTGTTACACAAAAGAATGAGTGTATAAATGAAATGATAAAGAAACTAAAAATGGCAATCAACCAAAGAATTAGTGGCCGAGAAGACAATGACTTGTTCTTTACTTGGGAACGGAAACTTGGACGTACTTTCATCTTCCGGCGCAGGCAAGTTAAGGTCCAACGACAAAACTGTCCTCGGCCTCTTCACTTCTTGACACTCTCCGCCTCGGCCAGCCATTGACGCTACCGGAATCGGCCTGTGCCGCCTCATGTGTCCGCCCAACGCTTGTCCAGACGCAAACTCCGCTCCGCATATTGAACATTCATGAACCCTTGACTTGTTTTGCACGCTACACCCTGATACACCGTTGCTCGATGATATTTTAAGTGAAAGAGTCGTGTTGTCTGATTGAACCAGCCTGATCATCTTCCCATCTTGTGGCGAAATCGGGGGTTTATTCGGCTTCTTATGGCTCGCTCTATGTCCACCAAGGGCTTGGAAGGAATGGAAGCTTTTGTTGCAAGTCTTGCATTGATAAATCTCGGACGTTGAAACAGGTACTTTTCTATGATCAGGAGCAACCAACGGTTGAGATGATCCTCTTGCCAAAAGAATCAAACACTTGGCCATGTCTTCTTCCTCTCCTTCGAATTCATCCGTGGTGAAGTTCGTAAACTCTCCCGATGACGTTGCAACACGGTCAGACGAGTCGGTTAGGAAGCCGGAGCTGAATTCGTGGGTGGTGGATGAGCTTGTGGCCATGGTTAACGCTAGAGGCGAAACTGGGCGGGCCCGCTTGCTTCGCTTTCCCTTGATCATGATGAGTTCTTGATCTTGAGCTAGCATTTTTATTTTGTTTTTATAGATGAGGAGGAAAAGGAGATGGAAAGAGGTGGTGGGGAAAAGTGTAAGGAGTGAAATTGCTATATATAGAAGATGTGTGAAGGAGAGGAGAGTTGGAGTGTGGTTGTATGGGAAAGGAATCCGTGAAAATGTTTTTGATGAGTGAATGAATCAACTTCTTTTCTTGCACTTTTAACTTAGGGAATTAACTTAACGAGCTACCTAGTGTTCTAGTGTTACGTAGGAAACTTGCACAAGTGAGATACAATATTAGCATAACTTGTAGTGTGTTACTATATTCAAATTATTCAATCAATAAAAACAACAAAAACAAAACACAACAAATAATAATTGTTTGATTATGATTAATAGCAAGTCTTCCGACCGATTATTTCTATAGGCCTATCCGATGGACTAATAAACATTACAGTCATAACAAAACATAGTACATTTTTTACTAATAATTTTTTCTTTTTTAAACGACTAAAATTATATTAATAATATTCGAGAACACAAATAATGTTTTCAAACGAAACAACGAAAACAAAGACAAATCGTCCAACCATAGTTCAAGCTCTACAACTCAAGTATACAATAATCCAAACCAATTACAACCAAGAGATAATCCGTACTCACCACTCCAGTAAGACTTCAGAACCAGGAGGAAACCAAAACAAAGATCTCAAACAGATTAATCTGCATACCACACCAATCAACACTGGAACTCGACCTCATGAACAGTTTCATACTAAGAACAATCCATCGTCAATTCAAAAGATCATCCGGTAGTGTCTATGTTATCAATGTTCGCACTTAGGTGCGTATCCATTTCGTATACATATTCATCGATCTTTACGATACTACAGTCGTTTTTTGGGTAGTATCTGAACACCTAACACGACAACGATAAAATCGAAACACCATACATACACTCCGTGTCCATTCTTAATCACGTTCTTACACCCTATGCCATCTTTCGAGTTACTTGGCAAGCAATTTAAGATGTGATCGAGGGTCCCTCAAAATATTAAAAATCAAATTACAGTGCTTTAGTTCATTAAGTTAAACGTCCAGTACTTCTCAGAGCATATAAGATACTCCTGTCACCTGGACTAATAAATTTTGTTATATGTTACTATATGTACTTAATTAACAACATTAGTCGATCTCTCGAGTTCCTCATTAAATAAAACTCCCTTCCGGACTTGGTGTATATGATTAATTATGTGTTGAAGGAGTATATTAAAAAGGAAGGATTGGAGAAATATAAAAGAATATTGAGGAGTAGTATAGTAGTGATGATAAATAGAATCGGTTGGCTTTGAAGCAAACACATAACTTTTATGGAACGGTATATATTCGGTGAGGAGTATTAGAGTGCAAGGCTGGCACCACAGAATTTGCGGTCTTGCTAGCTATACATTACACACACATACCTTCACCACCCCACTACTTCTTCTTCTACTACTTCTTCTCCAATTAATAATACAATTTTTTAATTAATTATTATTTTATTTGTTGTTAATAAGTGAAGCAAGTACGGCGGTTATGATTAAGGATACAGTTGTTGTTACAATGATCATACTAATTGAAGCTTCAAGGAATTGATTAACTAATCATTCAAGTCACACATATGAACATACTTAATTAATTGATTGATTGATTAATTAATTAAATTGTTAGTTATCCAAAAGTACGATGGATTAGTTAAGAACAACTCAGGTGATCATACAGTAGTAAGAATTCGTCAAATGATTGCTTTTGGATATACGCTTTGCGCGCAGACTATATATTTAACGTATATAGATTAGATTAGATTAGAAATTCTTTGTGATCATCATCATATCGTAAAGTTAGAATCAATCTATATCAATTGGCTGAATGGACTTCTAATTTACTATTACTACTATACTGGCTACTTGTGTTCCACTATTCAAAATGAACACATCTTGCAGTTACCAAGTTAGAGGAAAGTTTATTTCTAGGTAATATAGCGACAGTTTATGTTGTTGATTTGTTGCAAGTGTCTATACGGGTGATTTGTTATAAAATAGAGACTTAGAGAGACCCCTCATTATAATCATACAAATTCACAAAATCAACGTTAATAAATTATATTTAGGTAAATATATTTTTATCAACTTGATAATATTACGTACTATAGAGTTTCTACGGCATATATATGGCTGTTTTGTCAATTGTTTGGAAACATTCACACGTTCTAAATGTCAGTATCATCCTTGACCAACAAGTCTATAATTGTAATGATCATGTCTAATAATTATATTTCCTCGATCGGTATGAAAAAGACAAAATTATACTGAGAGATTGAGAGATTGTAAAGTCTAAAGGTTAAAAGTTAGGGTTTTGTTATTATAATTTAGTGATCATACTGACTTGTAATATGTATGACTTTTTTGCGACAGTAAACTTGCTTGTTTTCCGTGGACAAAGGCTATCCATAGTTGAACCACTTAACAGATCGTTGTTCTTGTGTTTGTTGAATACTTGAATTATCTGCATTTTAATTGTTTGATTGTTTGCTTCAAAGGAGAAGAGATTACTTGTTTTACTCAACAATTATAAATTGTAAAGTACATTAATTTTGGGAAATTCAAATTCCAGGTGCTTCGTTTTATTGGTTGGTTGATACTTGATACACATTATAAGAGTGAGATAAAATTCAATTTCATATAGAAGTACAAATTTTTTAAATTTAGTGAATAAAGATTCAAACTCATATGATCGTTATTAAAGTTGTTTTCTCTTCAACTGAAAATCAATTCAGTTCAATTTAATTCAGTCATGTTTAGTTCAGTTCAATTTAATTATAATATATATCTTATTTCAGTTTAATCCAGTTTAATAAATTTTAATTCAACAAAACACAACCTTAGTCATTAACTTCATCGAGCGGAAGATGTAGGCTGTTTCACTTAGTTTAGTCTGTGGTAGCAACTACATAATGTTCAGTGGCGTAGGCAGTAGCTATGAATTTGGTTAAATGAATTGAAACACCAATAATCACGGCAGTAACTCACATGATTAATTAGCATAGAGTAGGTAAAGTACGGAGGAATAATGACACGATCCCGATTCCCGTGTGACATGGATGAGACAACAATTTTCATCCCAAATCCAAATCTTCAATTGGTCCTCAATCCTAACAGTGAACGTTTTTAAACTGGAACAGACACGTAACCTAAATCGTCAGAATTTCAAACATAATGGTTCACAATGTAACAACGAAAAAGAATATAAATTAGAAAAATATTGAAAATAGAAAACATAGAGTTGATACTTTGTCTGCTTAACCTCAATTGATATGTAATTTTACTTATTAGTAATAAGTAATAATCCGTGGTGTTGTCAATAACTCTTTTACTTTTATATATAATATATTATAAAAATAAATATAAATTGATTAAAATTAATTTAAAAAGTAACAATGTATCGACCACTACGAAAGGCAAAAGTAAAATTTATGGGTTACATAACACCTCCTTATAATCCACATTGTTTGTAGTATTTGAGTTTTCCTTTTTGATCTAAGATCAACACCTTCAAGTCATTTTTTTTCGTGACTCCAGAGAAAGTAACATACAACTGATCGTGACTGAATACTAATGTTGGAATATAAAGGCCTACATGGGAAAGTAATTGTCCTTATAATTTGTTTATAGTTATAGCATAAGAAACAAAGATGGAAAACTAACTCCTTTGAAATATGAGGGGGAATTTAGTAACGTGCTATAGAACCTTTTGGCTTGCATTATTTCCAAATGTCATCTTGGCATCAATGACTTATTTTCCAACTTCACTCACAATTAGACGTGTACTGTTACATAGTCCTAAAGTTTGGTCAAAATTCCTCAGTAGCATAATAGGACATTCAACTTTCGAACGGATCAAATGATTGAAAATACCTGACGTCCTGATGGTAATTAGGAACTCAGTCGAATAAATATCTTCACGGTCCAGAACGCCATCCTCATTTGAACATATGATAATTGCTATCAAAACTGAGAAACTCGTGGGTATCACCGGGTAAAAGAGACATGACGTAGTCATTTATCTAATGTACGATATTACTTTTTGAGGCGAGCTCGAGCTCGATTTTATACTCGTTTCATTATCGAGCCGAGCTCGGCTTGGCTCCGCAAAGCTCGTTAAGAGTAATTATTTTAATAAATTATAAATTTTATACATATTTTTAATATTTTTATAGATAAAGCTCATTGAAGCTCGATAAAGCTCGTATATTTTCGAGTTCGAGCTCATTACATGTTACTCGTCGATAAAGCTCGATAATATTTTTTTGTTCATTTTATTAACGAGCCAAAGCTCGGCTCGGTTGAGTTCGAGCTCGAACTCGAGTATCAAAATACTCGACTTAATTCGGCTCGAAAAACAGCACAGCCGGAGCTACAACTGGGCTGGGGTGTGCTGAAGCCGACCCAAAATTCTGAAAGAGTTCCATATATTATATATCTTGGAACTTTGTGAAAATATGGCTGGTGTAATTTGCTAATACTATAATAGTTTATCCTCAAACATGCAAGAAGAGAGGGGAAAGACTCTTGGCATAAGGGTAGTTTTCGATTTCTTATTATATTTTATTGACGATTTGACCTGATTTCGAGTCTTATACAATATTTTAGTTTAACTTTTAAGTTTTCCAGCTACCTTTCTCTTTCCTTAATTTATTCTATTTTGTTATATACTCCTCATCAATCTTCATATTTTTGAATTCATCTTTCTGTCATCTTTTCATTTATTTTTCCTCACCTATCTTTCATTTTCTTTATTTCTATTTTGTTTTGTTATATACTCATTTCCTTAATCCCTTAATCTCTTTCCTCATCACCTTACCTTTTAACTTCCAATTCTATTTCTTTTAACATGTATCCCTGTTAACTTGTCTAGACAACTCCTTCTTACTTTTTATATTTTCCTCTCTCATTGCATTTTCTTATTATTTATGTAAGCCATATAACTATCGTGTGAATTATTTATTTATATTACATATTAGGTAGAAAAAATAATGTATTTATTAATATACATCACATTTATTTAACTTTTCAAATTGATATTTTTAAATAAATTAACATACAATACTAAAGTGGTTTGTGATTTTAATTGTACCATAATATTAGCCCACCCAGAAATCATTTTCTGGATCGGCCCTTGGGTTTGGGAGTTGCTATAATACATTGTCACTGGAAATTGACTTAAATTAGTAAATAAATGCAACCACATTGACTCAGTGCAATTAAGTCTATGTATTAGACAAGGAAAAAAAGATCAAGTTAAAAATGAAAACCACGACCTACGCATGTTACGATCAATAATGCCTGGAAATGCAAATTTAAAGGCCATATTTAGCCAATTCAGGAACTGGGAAAGGTTAACACAATTTAGTCACCTTTTTGTTTGAACTTTTTCCAAATACATAAATATATTCCCAACTCTCTTTATTCTCCGTTCAATAAACTCCCAGAATTTCTGATTTCTTCAATTACACCCAAAATGTTAAGATGATTTTGCACAATATTTTCACTTCCATTTCCGCATATCCTTGGCAATTTTCTATATAAAAAGAGTACTCTCATAAACCTTTTATCATAAAATATTATAAAAGTCAATTATTAGCAAAATTAATAATCCGTCGTCATGCATGATAGCAGCAATATTTGAGTATGATCAATTGAACACCGCAATACGGGGATGACTTGAAACAAATGAAAAATGATCAATTACAGTACCATTGTACATAGACTTTAGTTGACATGCAAATATGTTGCTTAGAAATTGGGCGGTGGCTCTGTAGTAGCTAGCTAGCTTATACTTGTTACAATTGCTAACAACAGAGGTATATCAAGATTCTTGGCGTATATATGAGATAACTGTACGAATTATTGTTATCCGAGTTGCGGAAGGCACGTAACTGTGTCGTTTGCCAGCACCCAAATAAGTAGAATACCTTTCTAATTCAGGATATACTCATATACTCCTAATTTAGGAACTTCATTTCATGATTTCATTTGAACTTTTCAACGAGTATCGTATAATTTGTATTTAAATTAAATCAAGTTAACTAGAAGTTTAAGTGGACGAGGATGCCACCAGGGTGGGGTTGAGTCGGAACATAAAATTACGAGCACAATTCTCGATCTCCAATACAGTGTACTCGTGGATAAATACAGATTCTATTTCGCATATTCTCGAGTAACATCTAATCATGTTATATATGTATTGGATGCCATAATATACGTAGGTTATTTTGTTTTGTTACTAATTAAATGTAGTACATTTTGTCTCCATTTGATGCTGGTTGATACGTGCGGTTTAGGCAACTAATTCATACTACCAAAAACGATGCACCGCGCTAACCGTTAGCGTGGTGATTATAAATATAAATTAATTGAATTTACGTCGTATACGAATTCACATATTATATATTTTATGAAACATTTATATTTTAAATGGATAAATACAAAAAAAAGATCTAGTATTACCAATTCGTAAGTAAAAGAATCTTTTCAATTTATTGGTTGGGTAAGTTGGTTTAGACCAACTCAAAATGTATATCTTTTACTATTTATTAGGTGTGAGGTGTCTTAAACATTTAGTAGTTTAAGGAGTTATGTGATATAGTTATAATCGCATGCGCGCGCGTGCGCGCACACACACACACACACACAGATATATATATATATATATATAAATAATGGAATATATATAATTATGAGCAAAAATAAAATACATAGGCATGAATGCATTGAGTCTTGTTAATGGATACAATACACGTCAAATATCCAAAAGTTCAAAACTACTCAAAAGCTATTGCCATCAGTTCTAGTTTAGTTTCTTTGCATGAACCAAATCAACAACCACAACATTCACCTAAACTGAGTCAATCACCCTGTTCTAAAGTGTTTTCAGTTTCTTAAAAAAATTTCCTTTGACCACATCTGTAAAAACTCTGAAGGAGTGTTGTGTGAGGTTGCGAGTGGAGAAAAACTGAAATAGACTTTCTAGCAGGTTGCTGAAAAATAGAGAAGAAGCTCTAAACAGAGTGCAATAATTAAACGATACATTAACATGATAATTGAAAACGTATTATATTATTAGAGAATAGAGAAAAAGTGTTAAATAAATTATAAAAGTAAAACGACACTTTAATAAGTACCATGATAATTTAATAGAATAATAAGAAATTTATTATATTATTTAATTGGTATTACTTGCCTAGCTAAATCTTGATCATTATTTCTGAAAAAATTTCAGTTTCATTTCATGTCTATCATTATTTGCGCCAGGTCAGGTCTATGCAGTGTTTGATTATAATCTATATTCTATATATTGCTTTGGTTGTTGCCTTACTCCATTCATTTCCATGCTTAATCAATTCTTTCCATGGACTGGCATCTCTTAATCATGGATAACAGTCAACTCCATATACGTCTCACTTACTTAATTCCAAATCCCAGGCATCAACTCATCTTCAATTTGTCTTCGCTTTTATGTTATGGATTAGGTATTACACTCCCAAATTTTCCACTTGCTAACTCAATCAGTTGACAAGTAAACGACTTAGCTTGTTGAGGTTGAGGCTATACACCTTTTATTATATACTACATATGGATAAAAAAGTGATAAAGAATTGCCAACTTCTATAACGAAGATTGTATTTTTAATAAAAGTTCCACTTATCCACTAGTTATAACTTTTTTTTATACTAGTTTAGAATATAATCATAGCAATTTTGTGCACTACGTGCACGTCAGCAACAAATTACTCATATTTTTGTTCTTTGAAGAAAAAACAATCCATATACCTTTTTATTCGACATGGTCTAGCCCGACTCGAACCATTAACACCTAACTGGTCGAGATCCAATAACATTGAACAACACATATAACGTCTTCGATTAATATTTGTTAATTGTTATCAAATATGAGTTTAGAATTTGAATTCAGCCCAATTCAAACCAAACTAAAACACAAAACATGCTAGACACAATTATCAGACGGGTGCTCACCCCCATCCCATCTTTTTTAAAAATGTCTCACGAATATATTTTCACATGTTCTTATAGATATTGGTTTCTCCAGCGGTGTGCGGGAGGGGTCCTACCCCTATGTGAACAATATTATTTTAAATGAACATTCAACTCGTCTAGTAGAACAAAGATTTTTTTTTTTAAATGTTAAAAATGACTCGAACCCCAACCTATTAATTAGAGGAGAACGTTTTATCCTAAGCCGTACTTTATTGTCTCCAGTAGACCAATGGTGTCGGACCAGGTATATCCATTTTCATTCTTCCAAAATGAAAACATAAATGTAGACCTAGTCAAGAGCAAGAGCCCAATTGGGTGATTTATTTAGAAGCCCAGCCCAACATATCCCTCATGTGCAGAATGCAGCCGTCAACAGTCAACAGCTTCATCTCTCACTCTCCGACTCTCATATCACAGTCTGTGGCGGGAAAATTGCATCTCTAATTCTCCATCAATGTCGGCATTTCCAGAAATCACTTCTCTCTTCGCCTCACTCGCCTCCAATCTCCAATCCCCTAATCCGACGGTTACAGAAGAAATCGAAATCACAATCTCGAATCTGAACCGTTCACTCAACCTGAGCGAAATCCCCAAAACTCGCGTCTTAGACACAGCCCTCTCCCTCATGTGCTTCTCTTCTCCACAGGTTTGTCCATCCTTACACCATACGATAGTATTCAATGGAATTGATTTTGATTGCTTGTAATTCCGTTTTTTGTTAGGTTTATGATTCTGCATTTGAGTATACCGTGAGGACGATTGTTACTGTTTTGACATCTTCTGTCGAATGTAAGGCGTTTGAAGTAAACAATGAGCAGGTTATGAAAGTAGGCGGGTCGATTATGAGAACCGATGTTGTAATTATCATGGATTGGTGTGATGCTTTATTGGGAAAATTGGAAGGACATAAAGGTTAGTAAATAATACTAACATTCATGTTCTGAAGAATCAGAGTTTTCCGTTTCTATAGATGTATTATTATGCAAAATTTAAATCTCAATCCAGCTGAATGCAGAACTAATGTATCTGCTAATTATAGACTAGAAGTCAATAATGAATCTACAACACTTATCCAATAAGTTAGTACTTCTGGTTTTTACCTGGTAGCGCACGTATCGAATTTTGTTCCCTGGGAAAAATCATGTTAGAATGTCATTAATGGTGATAGTTATGTAGCTTTTTAAGGAGGCAAGAAGAAAGTTAAAAGACCTCAAGTTATGGATGCTTTGTCTCGACTCCATAGGTCTCAGATTTGGGATATTTGCCTGTTATATGCCTGGTGATTCACTTTAGACCCATAGATATGCATATAAATATGCTATAATTTGAATCTTTTTGGCATATCCTGAGGAATTTTGTGTGCCAGGTGATCTTTGTGATCTGCTTTTGTACTGCGTCATCAGGATGGCAGCTCTTGCTCCAAGCCTGTATCATGCGATTACGCCGAGATCTAAGTTGGGGATGAAGTTCAATGATGGCATAACTTCTTTTCTACAAAATACACTCAGCCGCTTACCCAATGAAATCAACATCGGAAGAAACAAAATACCTTTGAGGTGTGATGTGAGTGCAATCTGTGATCCGTAACTGTTGCTTTGGTTATTTTTATTTCAAACTTGTCATGTCCAGCGACATTTAATTCTTGCTTTCATTCTTCATTTCTTTAAATGGCTCTTCAAACGCTGAGTGCAATATGACACTTTTACAGTGCTGAGATATTTCTTCAACTTCCACTTAAGATGTTGAACATTAAGTCCAATCAATCATGCAGTTGCAATTTCACATCCTTAAATAGTTGATGATCACTTTAGAAAATTTTATAATGGCTTCTTTGCAGATTGCTGATTTGGCATTTGGATCCCATGATTTTGAAGCAAGACTTGTCAGATATCTTGCAGGAATTGACTCAAAGGCCTTTCCTATATTTGCGCTCAGAGTTTTATGAGCGGGTTGATTGGCGACACAAATTAATAGGCCTAGTAATGTCACCCGCATTTTTCGTTGAGACAAGGGCATTATTGCACCACTGGTTTCTTGTAACGTAAGTGCTTAGTCTTTGTTTTCATATTTTTATTACCTCGTAAACTTGCTTGATAAGTCTGACATTTACTGCCAATTTATCTTAAGTGCTAATGCCAATTTGTTACCATATTTTTTGTTTTTGCAATTCATCCTGCTACTACAAAGTTCTCTGAAGTATATGATTGTTTTAGGAATATGTCAGATTTGATGTGATAATCAATTTTTATCTCTCCAAGTTGTCGGCATTTTATCAGATGCCTTGCAATTTTAGCATATAATTAAGTATCCTTTACTGTTCTACTGAACTCGCTTCTCATGCCAGGGGATTGGGTTCCACCATGGAACTGCAGACGGAGTTAGTTGTGCAGTTGCTGGACTTAATATCTAGACCAATGAGCTGGGGAATATCTATGGAAGTTGGATCCAAGCTTCCATTTTCTCATGCCTATTTCCCTAGTGATAACCAGTGGTTGAGAATCTTGTCTGGACCCATTACCAAGGAATGTTTTCAGCATTTACTTCATGTATTATGTGGATCAATTTCTCATACTGGGCGACAATTTCAAACTTCTTCAAAGAAAACTGCTAAAGAGATTGCTATGGTCGATCACAAATCGCTATGGTACTTTCTTGGTTTACTTTATCGATATCAGTACATCACTATTTGTTTTTCAACACTAAGTTACTGATTGTCACATTTACAGGTCATTGGCAATGAATTTCCCTGGTTGGTTCTCTTTTGCATGTTTTTTGCTCTTTCACAACAGTCCCACAGACTCTTCTTACTCTGGATTCAACTGTGCATTAGCCAATTCTTATCTATTAAATGGTGTGGAAGAAATTTGTTCTGCTGCAGCAGCAAGGTATATTGTGTGGATCATGAATCCCATGAACAAATCTCATCAAGACCTTTTTGTTGATTTTCTACTAAAAGTATCAAAGTCATGGACTGTAAAGTGCTTCAGCTTGAATAAGATTGACAATGTAACAAAGCGCCACCTGAAGGAATCTAGAAGGCTTAAATTACATGATAAATCTGGTTTAATATCTCGTGATCTGGATTATAGGACGGTTGGGCTTTGGATCATGGAATTTCAAGACATTTATTCTACACATTTTGAAGCAAAAGTTAGATTCTCAACTTCTAAAGCTGCTGCATTCAGCTCCCAACACAACCTATTGTTACAGAGGATTCCTCTAGGTATCTTGCTTTGCTATGTCAATCGTCTGAATACAGATGGGTGTGCTCTGCTTCTGCATTATGCTGCTTCTGGAACCATTAAAAATTCTCTAGTAACCCAGATTTTTGGAGAGAACACAAAATATGGATTGAAGCAGGATTCAGTTGAATGGACTAAAGAATACACTCAGGCAGAAGCTGTTGCAGGATGTCGAGTTGTCTTTGAGATAACAGATGTAACTGAGAGCATTTGCCCTGCTATATTTGATACTGAAGAGGAAGAACTTAACTTCACCTGTCAACTGAAACTGAAGATTGGAGATTATCTTGTGAAGTGTATGAACAGGCTACTTGAACTGGAATTTGATAAAGACCAGATGCGAAGGGATCTTCTCCGTAGAGTGATCCATTGGAGACATCAAGGGCGAGATGTCCATCAATGTGACAAGGACATGGATCATGTGTGTAATGTTTTGAGTGTGCAATAGGTATGACAAGCTTCTTCCTTTTGTATGTACAGTAGCAATGCGAGAATGTGTTCCAATTACTTGGTATTTAGCACCTTAGACTAACAATATTACACAAGTAAAATTATGCTAGTATCTTATCTGATTTCGTGTCTGAATTCTAACATTAGTAGTAGAATATTAGATATTCCTTAGTGTTGAGTCTTATTTTCAATTTCCACATCATTATTTGATTAGAATAGTGAAAGTAGAAGGAAAAGATTAAGATCTGTTGTCAATCTACTGTACTGCATTATCAAGATTTATATTGATCATTGAAAGAACATGAAACACTCTTGACTAACTGACCTGAAAGGCCAAAATGTGAAATGTCTCATTTAGTTTCTAATAGATGTTCAAAATACTTGCTAATTGACCATCTGCAGGCTTTGATGATGTTCCAACTCAGCCTTATCAGTTAGATTACTTCATAGAATTGTGATAAAATTTGTTAATGTCATTCAATCCTATATAATTCATCTTAATAGTAGTGCAACTATTTTATTGTTGCTTAGTCAAAGATGTTTGATATATCACTTTCTGTGAGAAGAAAAACGAATAGATTAGTACCCAGAAAAAAGATAAGACAAATTCAACAAAAGCATGTGCTATATTTTTTGTGCTCTCTTATCTGCAGGAACACCAGAGCGCTATGTCACTAGTCTAATCCTTTTATCCGCTTGGAACTTTTTTGCTGTATAGATTGAATAAGATGTAATGTCCCACAAAAAATTAGTTCATGATTTATTTATTAGCAAGTAGAAATAGCATACCTGGAAACCAGTATATACTTATATATATATATATATGCATGAGATGTGGAAACTAGATAGAGCAGACATAGTAGTCATACAATCAAAGTCTAAAACCTTAATATATTAACCATGCCAATCAGCCGGATAACAGTCGGGAGGGTAGCAGAGGCAACTCACCATGAGGCGCTCAAGGCAGCACTTGCAGAGTTTATATCAACTTTAATATTCGTTTTTGCTGGCCAGGGTTCTGGCATGGCATTCAGCAAGCTCTCCGATGACGGTGGTAACACCCCTGCTGGCTTAGTTGTAGCTGCCATTGCCCATGCATTTGCACTCTTTGTGGCGGTTTCAGTCTCTGCCAACATCTCTGGCGGCCATGTCAACCCGGCTGTGACCTTTGGTGCATTTATTGGTGGAAACATTAGTCTTGTGAGGGGGATTCTGTACTGGATTGCTCAGTTGCTTGGTGCGGTTGTTGCTTGCTTGCTCCTTGGCTTCTCAACTGGTGGTCTGGTGAGTATTCTTGCAATAATTTTAGGAAAATCTTAGGCACTTAAGGCTTCATTTTGGTGATGAAAATAAAATTTTGTTTCATCCATCAACAATTGTGTAGACTACCCCTGCCTTTGCCTTGTCATCTGGGGTCAGCGCGTGGAATGCTGTAGTTTTTGAGATTGTGATGACCTTTGGATTGGTGTACACTGTGTACGCCACTGCACTCGACCCTAAAAGGGGCAGTCTGGGGACAATTGCACCCATTGCAATCGGTTTCATTGTTGGCGCCAATATCTTGGCCGGAGGAGCTTTCGACGGGGGTTCAATGAACCCGGCTGTTTCATTCGGCCCAGCTGTTGTGAGCTGGACATGGGCTAACCAGTGGATCTACTGGGTTGGGCCTCTGATTGGTGGTGGGCTTGCAGCGGTGGTTTATGAAGTTTTCTTCATCAACCAAACCCATGAACAATTGCCTACCACATCGGATTATTAAGCTTTAATTCGTCCTCTTTGCGTGAATCTTTCATTGTATTATTACTTTGTACGTATGTGATTGGATTGTTTTAAATTTGGTTGGTTGTAAATATGGATTTTCGATTGTAAGTTTGTGACAGTGGTTTGAACGAACCTATGTTGTTCGATTACCGACTGTTTGTCTAATAATGTTATACAGAGTTCGTCAACATCTTATCTTACTAAGCACTTATTATTAGCAGAATCATCAGATATGTGGAAAACATGTTCATGGTAAAGGAACAGAAATTTATCCGAACAGTTCGTTTGGTGAAGGAAGAAGGATGTTTGTGGAAAAGCAAGTAAAATGGTTGCATGGATTCGGTAGCTAATTAAGCAAGCTGGCTAGTTTAGGTTTAGGGGTCATATCAAATCTAACCGGCAGGGCAAAAGGGGCTAACAACACGTGACCACAGACCACCTTACTAATTGTGACACGCGCGAAATAATCAATTGAAAACTATGATGAGAATTTACATACCTATACTTTACCTAAATGGATGGATGGATACAAGGATAGATATTTTCAGTTATTTAGTCCCCATTGGTTATATCGCTGGAGAGACCATCTCTCCATTCAAATTGAACATTCTGTATAAAAAAATTCAATTTTAATTGAAAAAGTCCACACAAATTCTATATCAATCGGTCCCTTAATTTCAATTCAGTAATTATCCGTTTAAAAAAAAAAAACATTACAGTTCACTAATGGTAGTGAGATAGTACATAAACTTTGGGTTTACATCAAATCTTCTAAGTATCTGAAAAGGTTCCAGTACGCGGCATTAACATAGAAGCTTTTTATAACGAAGGTAGCTAGATCGATCGATCCTATTCCTAGCTATGACATTTCATTTCTCTAACGGTAACTACTATAAATAGAGATATGGACATCGATCATGCCACTTGACTACAACAACAATTGGTATAGTTGAGATTACTTTCTACTCCAAGATATCTTCAGCAAAGAGACTACTAATTCAGTCACTTATTTCCAGTGTTTGATGAAATTAAGTCCTCCATGGCCAGCACTAGCAAGGTCATATTGTTTTCATTTCTGGGTCTGCTTCTCCTTTGCAGCGAATTCGAACTCGGTGTAGCTAGGAGAATGTCTCGTACGATTGTTAACTCGGATGAGAGGTTGGAGGTTTCATCTTCGTCGCCGGAAGCCATGGTGGATCCAGAGATTAAGAATCACCATAATATTCCAAGAGAAATTTGGGATAACAACCAAGGCCCAACCGAGGATATTACTCAACCCATGGATCATGGAACCACTGCTGCTCCTCTTCATGGTTGATGCTTGATAGTATAGAAATATAGAACTACTGTATGTAAATTAATACTCCCAACTTAGTTAAAATTAGGTCCTATGTATAATTCTACAACACGGCACAGGTACTAATATGAGTGAGTTGATATTAATTGACTTCATACTTTTATTTTATATTAATATCTCAATAAATTATTTATTTTTAAAAGGGTTAAAGAGTGACTCGAATCCCGACATATTACTTGAAGGTGAAGCGTCTTACTAATTGAGTTGCGCTTCATTGCCATTAATATCTCAATAATGTTTCGTATTCGTTATCGATTGAAAGATTCACGTAACAGCTACAACATGTCCTTATTCTTATTGATCTATCTCTCTTGATGCGTGTTCAACCACTTTAAAAATGTCATTCGAATATAAATTTAATATTTGACGGAGATTCATCTCCTTACATAATCGTGAGCCAAATATTTAATACCATATCTATTTGGATTATAAACCCTTAAAAGTTCTTATTAAAAAGAAAATGTTATCCAAGTTATGATGTTTGTATGATTTTCCTTTAAAGATGATGTCTGCTAAGTGAAAGATGTTGCTAAACATAATGTACATATCCTTAGCCTATTTTCAATTTCATAAAATTTCAGTACTTTCTCAATACTCTACTTGACTAAACTCATTACAATTACTCGACTAAACTTTTTCATCGTTTATACTTCTACGTTCTTTTTAAAGGTATTGTTTATCATTTTCAGTTTCTCTTTGAAAAAGATAATGTATATTTTTAAAAGCCTATTATCTCCATTTGTTAAATTCTTAATGACTCAGTTTCACATTTTTCTATGCAAACAAAAAATACAAACAAAAACAACTTTAAATGTTATAAAATTATATGGGTTGCATCCTTGTAAATTTTAATTAGCTCAAACCAACTACAATTGAGTTCAAGGTATTGGACTAACACATTCTAATTAACTCCAACGAAGTTTTACTTGGTGTGAAAGTTGACACCAATTCTATGCATGCAAGTCTTATTTTTCCTTTTATTTTAAACAAAATGAAAGATAATAAGAAATGGAAAGATGAAGTTTAAAAGAAATGAAAAAAGAAAAGCTGAATATAGTGTGAACATTGGAGTATAATGGTTATTGAGATTGTAAGTTGAATGAAATGTGATGTGGAAGAGATAGGTTGATTTTAGTGGGTGTGACAATTGGAGATGATCCTAGTACATAGTTAGTATATAATCTACTCTATCAACATCAATTTAATTTAATTTTGTTGGAGATGTATACTAAAACTTATTCTTATGATAATTATGGCTTAAATGTGAATGTTATTTTGTATTTTGAATGTATCTTATGCTTGTGCCATGTAAATTGCTTTTATACAATTTTGTATTGGGGTTTGAGGGCTACATTTATTAAAAATAGTATCAGTTACTACTTAACGGGTCTGGTATGACCGTACGGGTGTATGGCCCGATATAAAGTTTATCTTATATCAACTCGTCGAGACCTTAACAGGTTAGTTGGATCCTAACCTTGAAAAATATATCCGTCATCATTAGTCGTATCATATTTATTTTTATATATATTAGTATCAAATATTTACTTTTTAGGTCGTAAATGTTTCACTATAAAATATATTTAGTAGACTTAGATAAGTCAAATTTTATAAATTTATTTGGCCAGTGTTTGGGTCGACATTCCTATTTGTACATTTGATTAATCAGGTAGAAATTGACCGGACAATACAAATCTTGCTTATCTAAATTGACAGTGTCTCGATTTATATACTGTTTTTCCTTTATTTCTCGGCATCTATTTTTAAAAAAATCTTTTTCAATATTTAGTCAAATTATCATCAAATAGTCCCTCAATAATTATTTCGAATTAAATGGCATTGAACCTCAAACACTTGTCTACCTCAACATCTCATCAGATATATGAGACAGAGACAAACAACAATGTCTCAAAATCCAAAGAGATCGTACATGAATTTGCAACTTAAAATTTTCTATTTTCAAAATTTAAAATATATTTCATAATAATATTGAAATTGTGAAATATGTTATAATTTTTTTATTAATTTTTATGCAACCATTTATGTATGCATAATTAGGCCATAAACAAATTTTCAAAATTATAATAAGTTCGAGTTCTTTTTTAACATGTACGGTACATTATATTTTTGAAATATGACATTCTAGTGAATTGAGCCATATTAACTACAAAAACTATGGGTAAATAAGTCTAGATTTATCGTTCAGTCTAATAATGTTTTCTTTTTTTAAATTAATTTTATCAATGGAACTCCATGAAATTCAAATATACATTCCACATCAAATTTTACCTATGTGGCTGATCAGTAAGGCCAGTGTTAAAGGGTGACGTTCACATATGTTTGAACCGAGGGTGGCTGAGTTTGCATATAACATATGGTCTGGTTGGAATCTTTTACTTTTTCAGAAGAAGCCTATTTGATTTAGCAGAAATTAAATGTGTGATTATACTTTGTTTAATTCGACGGAGGTCTTATATCCTTGATTTAAACCTCATGTTGATAAATTGCTTTGGGGTTAACTGATCTGAACTGAACTGGATGAAACTGAATTAAACTAAGCAGAACTGAAGTAATGCATAAATTATAACTAAGCAGAACTGAGCTAAATTGCACTGAATGGAACTGGACTGAACTGAACTGAAGTTATTTTAAGTTTTAGAGAACAAAGTCCAATTCTACATAGGTTGTGTTTTGAATTTGATAATACGGATAGTGTGGACTTCGGTTGACTGATGTACTAAGTTCTAAAAAAATATTAAAAAATTGATTATCATTTTTCTATTGATTTTTATGCAATCATTTATGTATGCAGAATTGGGCCATAAATAAAATTTCCAAATTATCATAAGTTGAGCTCTTTTTTAACATGTATTGGACATTATATTTTTTAAATATGACATTCTAGAGAATTTGACTATATTGAGTACAAAAACAATGGGTAAATAAGTTTAGATTTATCGTTCAATTTAATAATGTATTTTTTTAAAAATTAATTTTATCAATGGAACTCCATGAAATTCAAAGATACATTCCATATCAAATTTTTTCTATGTGGCTGATCAGTAAGGTCAGTGTTAAAGGGTGGCGTTCACATATGTTCGAAGTGGGGTGGCTGAGTTTGCTTATAGCATATGGTCTGGTTTGAATCTCTTACTTTTTCAACAGAAGCCTATTTAATTTAGCTAAAATTAAAAGTGTAACTATACTTTGTTTAATTCGACGGGGGTTTTATATCTTTGATTTTAACCTCATGTTGATAAATTGCTTTGGGGTTAACTGATCTGAACTGAACTGGATGAAACTGAATTAAATTAAACTGAACTGAAGTGATGTATAAATTATAATTAAGCAGAGCTAGGCTAAATTGCACTGAATGGAATTGAAGTGAAGTGAATTTATATTTTAGAGAACAAAGCCCAATTTTGCATAGGATGTGTTCTGAATTTGGTAATACGAATAGTGTGGACTTCGGTTGACTGTTGTACTAAGTACTAAAAAAATAAATTCGCTTTAATGAATTAATAATTTATTTAATTAAAATATTTTTAGAAGTTATATAGATAAATTTATTTGAGCCTCAATAAAAATTATATTAATACTATGCATTTAAAATACTAAAGTGAAGACAAAATATAAATTTACACAATTAAATACTTGTTTAAATTTATATCTTATTTTAATGAGTAATTGACATTTATGGATTTGTTTCATCGTAATAAATCAAAATATATCTTCAAATGTATGAATTTTTTATTTTAATATGTAAATAATCTATTTAGTTAACATTATCTATATAAGATGGTCTCTATGGCTTTGTCTAGCCAAGATGAATCCAAAGATATGCTCAAAATATTTTTTGAAGTTTTACATATAAATTTATATATGATTTAATAAAAAATATAACATACTAAAATTAAATAGTTAATTCTAAATTAATATTTTCTTTTTAATTTATTTTTGTACATGAAACTGAACAAGATTTAAAGAGGCATGCCACATAAGATTTAGACTACGTGACATGTCTCTTTGTTGATATATAATATATATTTAAATTTTAATAAATTATAAAATGTTTTTAATAAAATGAAATTTAGTTCACTTTAATTTTTAAATATTCTTATAATATATATTATAAATAAAATAATTTAATAGTGGTAACGACTTAGTTTAGAAAAACACACGCGTGAAGGTGGTCTTAGTTCTCAGCCTAGATACATATATTCTTATCGAGAAATCCAGTGGCGTGACGATATAAAGAAAAGGGAGTCATATTTCCACACATGTGGTTGAAATGAGAAAGACAAGACCCACCATGGTACGAATTGGTCAAGGAAAACAGGAACCTGTGTTCCAATACTGACTCAATCATGTTTCGATTCGGTGGAAACAAAACAACCCCATCCCCATGCAGGTTAATTCAGGCTCCATTTAATTAATAATAAACTAGTCCATATTTATTGGTTAAAGAGCACTAAGCTAGGTTCTTTTATAAATGAAATTTTTATAATACCCTAAATATTGCTTCACTTTATTGAAAGAAAAGAAAGGCAAGCATGTGCAATCCAAGCTCTCTCGGATTATAATTTAATACTTATAATGTTACTAATATTAAAGCTCAAGGATCGATGATAGTTGAAAATGCGCAACATTGGATAGAAACTGAACCATAAAGTGGCCAGGCTAAAATTTCAAACATGTCAAAAAGTGTAAAGTGACAATCAATTGGAGGCTTGGAGAGCTATGGCGAAACAAATTCCCAACGATAATGATGCATGCACACTGTATGTATCCTTCTTCCTTCAAAATTTTCAAATTTTAATATGATCGTTTCTTCATCCGAAAATTTGTTTTTTTTTCTCTTTTGGCCAACTTTAGTCCCACCAAACGTACTAGACTTTGTGTTCTCAAATTTCAAATGGAATTAAACTGAATGAATTTGTAGACAAGAAAATATTTTTTTCGGTTTATAAAATTATTTTTAGGAGGTCACTTTATTTAGTATTAAAAAAAATAATAGAATAAATATTTGTGTGTTGGTATTATGTTGGTAAAATTGTAAATGGATGATAAAGTAAGAGAGATATTAAACAAAATGATGATGGGGGTAGAAAAGATATATAATAAAAAAAATTAATTAGTGGAATAATTTTTTTCATTTATGGGTTAGAAAGTTTTTAATGTAACGCTAAAAAAAGAAATTTATAAGTTTTTAAGAGTATAATTTTGATTTGATAAAACTGACTTTACCGTATATATCACTAGTATTTACTCGTGGCGATGCCACAATATAGTTTACTTTTAATAATAAATAAAAAGAAAGAACAAATAATTAATCAGAAAAATAATTTTAATCAAACTAATTACATTTAATCGACGTTCGTCGTGGTTTATTTTGGGTGGTTATTTTTCACCAAATACTATATCATTTAATCTTCAGAAAAGGTGAAATTACAACTCGTTGAAAATAAAATGAAATATGAAAAATATACAACACAATCAATATATAAGGTTGGTTACCAAAACTCCACAGTGATAAGTGGTCCAACCACACGCACACAAAATTATTATTTTAGAAGCATAGATTAGAAAATACAAAGAAGATCAAAAGAGAGATTTCCGTCTAAAGAATATTATAGTAGTGTTCACACCACACACTTAACACACATACAAATTAATGTTCCATGCAACAATGCTTGTTATGGATAGAAAAAAGTAGAGAGAAGATCGAAAAGAGTTAATTCCCCGTTAATAGTGTCCCCCCCCCCCCCCCCC
>JAYMSP010002086.1:0-26447 GCA_036897095.1 Plantago elongata
ATACACAAAATTAAATTATTAAACAAATCAAATATTCAATATGATAAAGACAAAAGAATGAAAATGATCATAGATTTTTTATGTTCTTTCATTTTGATTGACAAATTTCTCCTTAAATGCTTTATTTTTTTTCAATTAACAATTCACATATATTAAATCCCATAATAAAAATAAACAACTCTCAAATCTCAACCAACGAAACAAAGATGATAGTATGTGTACATGTACAAATATATATTTACATACCTTCATTTTCTTGGAATACTTAGCTTTCTCTTGCTCCAAAACCATTATATATAATATGTTCAATTTGTATAATATTTGGTACGTACATGCAAGCATTCATTTATATTTATCTTTCCACGACATATCGCAACAAATAGGCAAAAAATGGTATTTTCATAGGACGGATAGCTCATATTAGTATTTATATTACTAATTAGTGAGCAAGTCTCATTAGAGACGATTTCTATGTAGAGACGGACCATATTACCAATAAAAACATCCAAGTTATTAATGAAATCACCCATGTTCTCGATATTGGAGATTTTTTTTATATTACAACAAAACTTCTTTCAACATGGGTAATTTTTGTTGATAATATGGTCCGTCTCTCATGAAACTTTGTGCTAATTAATATGATTTCCTTTAATTCATTTAGGAAACTATTAATTGCATTGTTTTACTGAAATTCTCATTTAAATATTTTGTATCTAAAATATTTATACGCATTCAATGTCCCTAAACTGCATATTAAATTACTAATATATACTTAATAAGAAGAAAGTTTACAAGTTGTCAATTTAATTATGGTATAGTTGTTGGTCACTCTCATTAAGTATTCTACTATTTAGGGTCACGTTTTGTAATTTTTTTCAAATTTTGAATATGGTCTATTTTCTTTCTTTTTTTAGAAAATATTAAATCCTTAAAAATATTATCTAGCTAGCTTTAATATTTGATATCTAGAAAAAATTAAACTTTTTACATCTTTAAGACGATAGGCATATTTATCTAAAAAATATTGCCTGTGTTAAAGTTTGAGTTGTGGTATTTGAATGCTTGTGTGTGTCTAATTTGTTGATGTAGTATTGTTCATGTTATTTTAAGTATGGGGCTTTTCTTTGTTGAAACTTGAATGGTCTTTATTCGCTGTCTAGATCTCATAAAGCTTTACATCAAGAATTCATGTGGTAGCTAGGATCTATTGATCAGATTCATATATCATTCACTTTGAAGTTTGCATGCTTTCATCTAAGTAAATGCTTTTTGTATGCTAGTTTCTTGACTTTGACTAGCCATCTTTTTCTTGGGACATGATGTCAATGCTTGTAATACAGAGGGAAACACACCTCTACACTAGGCTTGTCCCAATGGCCACATTGAGGTATTAACTTTATTATGTTGTACTAGCTAGTGTACTCTGCAGTGAAATGTTATCTCAACTTACTCGTCTTATGCAGGTTGTCAAGCATCTCATCATTGCTGAAGCCAATCTCTCATTACTTAGAATGGTTTTAGATTTTGTTATAGCTACTCTCATTTGAAATAAACTTGTCTATTAATGACTACGCCTTAGTTCTTTAGTAATAAGTCAAGTATTGTTCCAATCTTGCGTACTTGTGGCATTGGAATGGTGCATAGTTGGGAGATGGGCTCTATCTTATATTCAGATTTTAAATCTAGAACCATGAGCTTAGTTAACAGATCTTAATAGTTATCGGATGGTCTTTAAATGGTTGTTTAATCGGTATATCTTGTGTATGCAGATCTCCCTGTTTTCAGGTTTTGTTAGCTATTAAATGGTCTTAAAATTGCACTAGGAGTGGTTCTGGCAGCTGCTCATTTCACCTCGCTAATGGTTTTGCTCTATCTTCAGCTGTCTCAGGCTCTCAACAGTAATTATGTACATCATGGCCATCAATTTAGGCTTCTTTTGGATGTTCATCAATCCTCCTGTTCTAGAGTATAGTGTTAAAACATGAAGAGGTCTGCTCTAAATGTTTAGTTATTTGGCTAGATTGTATAGTTGAATGAAGAGTGACAACTTATTTTAATTTTGTTAGAAGTGGGAACTGATTGCAGTATTGTCTTTCCTCTTCTATGGATCATGTTTTGTTTCATTAATTAATATATGATTGTGCATTTGAAAAAATGATTTTTTATTTATATCTTTTTTGGGGTTTTTGCCATGTAATTGCCACGGTCTTATTGTGGTGACAATTATTTTTACTGTCCCCATCAAACAAATACCACGGCATACAGTAGCCTAAATGTGTTGATCGGCCGTGGCAATAAAACATTAGCTATAGTATAACGGTGGTTAATACAAAAACAAATACCACTGTTGGTGACTATTACATATTTGTTACTTGTTTTTTCGTTATTTATCGTCAATTAACGGTGATCAACGCTATATATCACAGTAGTCAACACATTTTATTACCATTTTTATAGTGGTAAATGCATGATTTTTTTTTTTGCAGTGTGCCTCACTAATTTCCAAGCACTTAAGTTAATGTTCACGCTGGTGTTTGATTCAGGTTTGGCTTGGGTTATTAAACAATATAATAAATCTTTTATTATTCTGTTAAAGTGTCATTACACTTTTAAAAGTGTCGTTTCACTTTACAATTTATTTAATATTTCTTCTCTATTTACAACAATAAAAATAAGTCTTTAATTGCCATGCATGTTAAAGTGTCGTTCATATTGTACTTTATTTAGCACTTCCTCTCTATTCTCCAGCAACCGGCTATTAAAAAACGTTATTTTAATTTTTCTCTGCTAACAACCTCTCACCACACGCAGTACTCCTTCAGAGTTTTTACAGAAGCAGTCCAAAATATATTTTCCAAAGGAATTGAAAACACTTTTAGAACATGGTGAATAATATTAGTTTAGGTGAATGTTGTGGTTGTTGATTGGATTCAAGTAAAGAAACTAAGCTAGAATTGTTTAATGATGTCAATGGTTTTTGGGTAATCTTGAACTTTTAATTTTTGGGTGTGAATTGTACACATTAACAAGACTCAAGGCATTCCATGCATATGTATTTCGTTTTTACACATAAGTATTTGTATTTTGTCGTTCTTTTAAAAATATTATATATTTACTATTATATTTATCTCATATAACTTCTTAAACTATTAAATAATGGAGACACATCACACCTTATTAGCAATAGTAAAAGGTTTACATTTACATACAAATTACTCATTTTAAGTTGGTATAAGTCAAATTACACAACAAATAAAGTGAAGAGACTATTTCATTTATGGGTTGGTTATATTCAAAATTCTGCTACTTTCTAAATTATAACTTGTGTACACAAATATTGTAGAATTTTTTTACTTTACCAATCCAAGACACTAATGTATCATGAAATATAATATGTGAGTTCAAATGTGACCCAAATTTAATTAATTTTATGAAATTTATAGTATCATTTCTAGTGCTTCAAATAGTTTCCTTGTTGTATCTTGAGAATAGAGATTTGAATAAATGTTATAGGTCATAGTTATACTGCACAAGAAAGACTTTAGCAGCCGTAGTAATCGCCTATATAGCGACTAAATATTCATAACCACATGGCCAGCTTATCATTTCTAGAGGAGAGTCTTAGAAAATAGATGATGTCCCATCCGATACTTGCTCATCTTTCAGAGTCCGTATTCTTACTATCATCATACCATTCGTCTTTTGTTACAAAAATGGAAACGTTAAACCACATTGGCTAAGTTTTGAGCACAATAAATATACAAGTATGTGTGTCAGTGTGTGTGTGTTCTTTTTCGCATCAATCTCTTGTGGGAATGCGCAAATTTTGAGAGGTCTAGCACAACAAAAATATAGACTTGTAAACTGGACGTATGTAATTATGAATTTATAATTGTCTGGAAGGCATATACTTTATGTAATAGACTAGTTTCTCAATCTGCCTGAGCCTCTACAACCCTGCTAGTCATGTAATAGACTAGTAAACCACGGAAACAAGGTTAAACTTGTTGCATCAGGCTCGGGCTCAGAAGACATAAGTCAAAGAAATCTGCACCTATATGATTTGAGATGATATTCACCTTCTTTATTACTTCCTCTTTCATAAACAATAAAATATTTTTCTTCTTAATTTTAACAATATAATATGATTTTCTATTTATGAAAATAACCAAATCCATTCAACTTAATTTTAACCACACATTATTAGATTCACGTATAATTTTATACTCAATTAATATATCAAATTCATTCTTAACCACATATCATATATTTCTATTAAAAAGCATGTGAACTTAAATTATTTTATTATTAATGGGACGGGGGAGTATTATTTTATTTTTTAAACGAATTCTCTGTTAACCAACCGAGTCACCCTTTGTGGAATAAAATTTCCCTCTGTCTTAACCAATCGAGTCACCTTTGGGAATAAGGAAATCTATATATTATACTCCCTCCGTTTCAAATTGTGTTCTCCATATTCTGTTTTGGGGTGTCACATATTCGTTATTCCATTTTCATATTTGATAATTTTTGTACCCGACAATCCAATATTATAAAATAAAATTAATAGTTACATCGAAACATGTGTCTGGACCTACAACCTTTATCTTTCATATATTACTTTTCATAAACATACATTACTTAATTACCTACATAAAAATATGTGTCTCGCCCCGCGGGACATCTAATTCGAGATGGGTGTGTATATGTTACACCCGGGGCAATATTGTAATTACACAATCAAAATCCATCAGGTAAGTATCCTTTTTCATAACACCTGAACGACACAGTTTCAGGTCAGATCCTTCTTCAATCAACTCTTGGGTGTCCTAATCAAAATTCCCTTTTAACAATTCATTTCAAGCTTGTCCTTTTTCTCAGGCTTTACGAAGTATCTCGTCTCCTGTGAGCTCACTTATCTTTATCTCTGTATATTTTTATCAGGATTATCTGAAATTTCTGTTCTGCTAAATAATTTGATTTTACTGCAAGTAGATTGAGATCACAGTAGATTGAATTGTGATCTGTTATCGTTTATCACTGTCATTTTGATCTTGCTTGACTTTGCATATGAGTACGAGACTTCATTTTCCTAAATGTGACATTAGTCGTAATAAGGTGAGTGTGTCATACACTCGGTAGAGTCGAATACTAATCAAAATCCAATGTTTTCGATTATCTAATAAATCACTTAATGAAAGTAGATTACCTTTTCGTTCATTTTAAAGATATACCATGATTTTACTTTATATTAGTAAATTCTTGACTTTTAGGAGAATTTGGCTCCGCTTAATACTTGAAAGCAAGCTTGTGAGTTGTGATTGTATGTTTTTTATGGTTCTTGAAAGATGGTATCTTTTCTGTCAAAAATCTTGAAAGATTATAGATTGTCAGTATATGAAAATGATGAGCTTGTTGCTGGACCAGTTGCCACTCTGCTTCAACTAACAATGTTTTAACAACCTTTTCAAGTGATGGACAAAAAGGAGAGAGCAAGAGCAAGACGAGAGCAACGCCGACAAGAGGTGTCGCTCCTCCGCACAATTCCCTACGCCGATCACCAGAAATGGTGGACTTCCAACACTATTGCGGTGGTGACTGGTGCAAACAGGGGAATTGGATTTGAGATTGTGCGCCAGCTTGCTTCACATGGATTGACAGTTGTACTTACATCGCGAGATGCTGTAGTTGGAAAAGCAGCAGCAAAGATATTACAAGAAGAAGGTCGGAGTGTGGTGTTCCATCAGCTTGATATTGCAGACCCTTTGTCTATTGAAGCGTTTGCTACTTGGATAAGAGAAAGCTATGGTGGCATAGATATTTTGGTAAACAATGCAGGAGTTAATTTCAACATGGGGTCTGACAATTCTGTGGAATTTGCTGATAAAGTTATGGAAATCAATTACTTGGGGACTAAAAATATGATCAAGGCCATGATTCCACTGATGCGAGTTTCAGATCTGGGAGCTCGCATTGTTAACGTGACGTCACGATTGGGAAGATTGAATGGAAGGCGAAATAGAATTGGTAATCTTGATTTGAGAAGAAAACTTGAAGAAAATGAAACGCTCTCCGAGGAGTTGATTGATCAAGCAATGCATTCTTTTTTGGAACAAGTAAAAGATGGAAGTTGGCAAAATGGAGGATGGCCTCAAATTTTTACTGACTACTCTTTGTCAAAATTAGCCATGAATGCTTACACGAGACTGATGGCGAAAAGATTAGCAAATGAAAATCGAAAGATACTTATCAACTGCTGTTGTCCAGGGTGGGTGAAGACTGCTATGACCGGTTGGGAAGGGCATACCAGCCCAGAAGATGCGGCTGATACTGCAGTGTGGCTTGCATTGCTTCCGGAAAATTTGGTGACTGGCAAATTTTTCGCAGAAAGGCGTGAGATTAATTTCTGACCTAAGGGAATCAGAATGTAGCTAACTAGCTTTTATGTAATGCTTTCATTTTAAATTTGGAGGTGAATCATCACCAATTATCCTTTAGATATAAATTGGAGCAAATTTACTGTAAATTTTGTCTAGCCGGAGATAACTCCATATCTAAAAGATGAAATGGAAGATTTTTCGAACTTCTGTTAGTGAAATGCATTTGTCAGTAACAAAAGTATGTGAATTCTGAATCAGCAATATATTTTCATCAAAGAGGCCAATCTTGTAGAACTAAAGAATCTGTCAATTGTTCTTTCCACCAGACAGTATACGTTGAATCTGGAGACCTCTACTGAAAGCCTGGTTGAAAAGAATCCTAGCCTGGAGCTCTGATACAAACGCAAACCAGGCCATAGTTGCAACTGGTATAAAGATAATTAGCCCCATAAGGTATTCGTACCCTCTTGCTAGAGATTTAACGGAACCCCACATACCCACACCCTTCAGCGTAGGCCTGCAGGCTTGTGCTATCTGTAAACAGAATTCATTCCATCACTGATAATATCAAATCGCGACAACAAATGGCAACTGGCAAGAACTCCCTATCTTATAAGAACTTTAGGAATTCAAAATGGGGGTATCAACTTGCAAAGTGGAACGTTTATGAGATTGTGTGATCTCTATGAAGCCACAGAGGTTCTGGAAAAAAAACTTACCTGTAAGAGAGCCCATCCAGTCGGCAAGAAACCTAACAAGCTGGCTAAAACATCACCAGTTGTGAGTTTGAGGAAACTTATCAAGATGGTCAGTGTGACTATGAACTGATAAACAAGAGTAGCTTTAGGAGTCTGAACATCATCTGGTAATCTGCACTCAACTTTTTCCTCCCCATGGAAACAATCTGTGAACCATAGATGTTAAAGAAGCATAGATAGGATTCAGGAAAATGTAAAGCCTACATTAACATTTATGACAAATCAAACGAGATTTGGTTTCAGACTTCAGAGTAAGCTGTTTGGAACTGACCTTCAGAATGAGCAGTGCAGCAACAATAACAAGCCAAGAAAATCCGTAAACCTACAAGCAAGACCATATTCTCATAACGCTTCAGCCATAAAATGAAATGCCAAGAAAAAAATTATTTTGGACAATATTGAAGCATTATCATGAAGACAGGAAATTTTTATGCTCACCATAATACTCCTGTCATGCCGGGTGACTCGCAACTGATAGACAATTCCATACTGGTAGATGAAAAATCAAAGAGAAAGGATGATTTCACATTACCATCCTGTATACCCTGTAGATCTGAGATGCTCCAGCTCCTCATCCCACCATGATTCCCAACTTTTGGTTGCTGGAACGCCAATTCCACCGCGGTTAGTTATCCATTTGGTCCAATCCTCAAAGTCGTCTGCTATCTTCTGCCACTCAAATCCTGAAGGATTGAAAATGAAAGGAGCAAACAGCCAGGAGATTTAAGAAACCACATTGAGAAGGTGGCAAGCACAAAGGCAACAGAGTCACCAAACCCTGAGCCATAGGCATGATAAACTATAAGCAAAACCATCAGTTCAAGAGCCTTTGTGAAATGGCTTCTTGAATACATTCTGTAGTTTTCAGCAAACTTTTCATGTCTCACAACAAAACCACGCCCAGTCGCTCTGTATTTAGCTCCACCATGTAAAACTGTTCGCCCAAAGTAATGTAGATTTGTCCCAAGAGAAAAGGCAAAGAACACGGATGCCAGTTGAAGCTGCATAATAATAAGATCACCAGCCGCATTGCTAAAGCCCCTCTCTAACCCAATTTCAATAAGCATTGGCAACGTCATTAAAACGCCCATTTGAAATAGAGATTCTGATGCCATTACATTCTGTGGGATATGGTGGTGCCCCTTGGACTTCATGAGTCTATAGATTCTTTTCTCTAAGCCACTCATTGAAAGGTAAATACGTCCGTACAAGAATGCATAAACAGTAAGGACAACCAGCTGCATCAGATCAATGAACGATGTGATCATGTAATACTTATTGTCTGAGTACATTGAAATAGAAAAGTATATTTACCAGAATACCAGTGTGTAACCGGAAATGCAAAATTTCTTTACCAAGGAGTTCACATAAAAGCCAGTGGTAGTATAGTAACATGAAAGCATCCTGAAGAAGTCGAAACGATGACCTAATCTGTACAGATCGCGGCTGATGGTCTGCTCCCCATTACCACATGCAACTTTTGCTTCAAAGAGTGAGATCTGGTTGAGACCCACGTCTCTTCCCTTCCCAACTTGAATTTGAATTAAAACCTACAGACCATTAAATATATTAGAAAGAACATACAAAATCTCAGTTTGTCTTGGTGAAATATGGTTCTGGCATCTCACCAGCAAAAATATCTTCACTGAGATTAATTCCCCTAGAAGCTTTACTGATGCCTCCACGAGTAATGTGGAAAATTCTGTCGAGCACATCTGGATGTCCATAGTGGAATCGCACCCTGTATGAAAGCAAGAAATCATGACGACTAAGCTGCCGTCTAAAATAACTCAGACGAATCAAGAAAGCTTACGAACTTCTCACAGTATAAAAAGGGAAACAACATACTTCAAAGGATGTGCAAGAACTCTCTGAACAATGGTGACAAAGGTTGTTTCTTGATTTGACATAAACCAAGCCAATGATTATACACTGCATGCATGTGAAGGCCAGGCTGATGGATCAAAAGGCCAATTGGATAACTACTTAATTGGTAGAAAATTTAAACCAATAACACCCAACCTTCCTGTGAAAATGTGCTCCCGAACACCCAGGATTGTCGGTGGATGAACCCCATGATCCTCATTGAATTCCTCAAGCAAGTTGCGCATCTTAAAAGCTTCTTCCAAATAATTATCCTGTCAAAAGAAGCAAGCAATTATTCCATACTTATCACTCACACATATCCTAATGGCGAAATGAAGATAGGGTCCACTTAATTACTTGATTCATATCAATGTCCTGAAGAGCTTCCCTTCGAGTAAAAATAATGGCATGATTTTGGTTTTCCGGCTTCCCTTCCCATATCATAGCTGATCCAGGAAGCTTTATACGATAGATCTCCTTTATTCATAACAAAAAGGATTCAATCAGCTTTCACACTGAGACTGGCCATTTAATTACCTCAGAAATTTAAACAGAACCTAGCTACCTGATCAAGATCATGGACAGCTTTAACCAATACAGAGTAATAAACCTTTTGGTTTTTTCCACCATCCTCTTCTTCAACTTCATCTATATACGCTACACGGAGAGATGGATTGCTGCATCAATGTTGAAAAAAAGAAACCATTACCATATGAAGTAAAAGAATCTCATCTAGCTTCTCCTGTTGCCAAAATTGTAGGACTGACTTAACCATCAGATTTAAAATCTCAGTTGCATGACGGCCCCCATTTCGCTTCTGATTTCCATATTTCTGGCATGTTGCAATGTATGTAAATTTCATGTCTGCTACATCTTCCAGCTGAGCATACATGGATCTTCCGCTCTTTTTCTCTTCCTCAGATGCTTCAGAAATAGTTTTATAGCCTTCAAGTATCTCTATTTCATTTACACAAACTAATTTAAAAAAAAAAAAACGCAAAGAAAAGGAATAAAATCAGAGATTTTACATGGTACGAATTCTATACTGTCCTTGTACATTTTACCATTCTCTGTAGCCATGTCAAGAAAAGCCTGAAGCTTCAAGGCTCTTCGATAATACATCATCCCTCTCACTGCACAGAAAACAAATATTCGCACCAAATATCTGAATGACAGCAAGAGAAAACAATAGGCTCATTCACCTGTTCTACTAAGAGTCTGTCCTCTCAGTGAGGCCCAGTGGCGCAGCTGAAGTATGTGTTTGTCATTTTTGAAAAGTTCAGATGCGTCGCAGTTTAAACGCTCCATGAAGTTTTTCCATTCATCTGCATGAATTATTAACAGAATTTTCAAGTAGAATAATAGATAATATGTATGGCACTAGTGGAGTGACAAATTGTAACTGTGAATTGAACAACTAATATGTCGGATTTGTCACATTAAGTAGATCGACCTGGATAAATCATTTGAAGGTAGTATATGTTAGAAACACCATCTTCATTTTCCATTTCAAGGTCAGTCTTGGAGTAGACGGTATCCTCACAGTAATAGGGGGTCATGACACTGTCAAGCAAAATTGAATATTGACTCAATTTTATTAAATGCCAACTGCTTCTGGAAGAATATTAGATCTCACAAGCCAAATTTCAGTCAGACAGTCACATCAGATAAGATGACACGGTACATGGAAAAATAGCATGCATACACTGCTAAGGACTAGAGCTACACCTGAATGATAACATTCTGCGAACTCTTGGTGCAACTGGCATATCCATGAAAAGTGAGTTTGCAAAAAAAGCTATCCTCCGACGTGCTTCAAGGTTGGTTGGAACCTCAATTTCAGATTCATTGACAGATAGGATCCTGTACAGGCGTTGTATCTGCAAGGAAAAATGAAATGTGGATACTTCAGGATACTTGTTGTTACCTTACTCTTCATCTGCTTAGCTTAAGACACCACCAAATTGACAAGAGAGATAAAAATGGTACAATACATTAACATTAATCTGCTTGTCCCATTGTGCCTCCTTGTGTGGTGAAGGAAAGATAATATCGGCAAATAGTTGCTTTCCAGAGTCCTTGCTACCTTGACCAAGTTCAGCAATCTCACTGGATGCATTAGACGAAAGACATCCTAATAATTAGCAGGCGCAAATGTTGTGTATATGCTTGAAGTTTTGACTTATTTTAAATAGGGACAATATCTTGATATTATATTGTGCTAACCAGATCACATTCACCATCATGTCATGGGTAACTACTTCTAACATATCTTGCAGCAACAACAACTCGTTCTTTATTGGATGAAACACCATCTTTCTGCAGCATACGAGGAAAGGTAAAACGATCCATGTATCAAACAAGAATCGATTATGATGTGGTAGACAGGTAATATTGATCACAAGAAACATACCAGTATCTCCAGAATTTCGATAAACTTCTTACAGAAATCAGGCAAAGACTTGATTCGGAAATCTGCAAGGAAGGTACCTTTTGATATACTACTTTCAACTTCTTTTGTGATAATTCCTATCATCCTGTTCAAAGCAAGCAAAAGATAGAGCTCTAAATCAATTACTTCATGAACTAATACAGCAACAAGCTCCATGGAGAAAATTTTAAATTAAAATGACCTTTTTTCAGTCTCTCCATTTATCATTGCATGCAAGGCAAGTTTAAATGATTCATAGCATTCGATGACAGCACATTTCATAAATTCATCAGCAGATATACGCTTCCAAAGGTCAGCATCTCTAATCCGAAATTGGGCTGCCATATCCAGAGCAATTGGGATCTGCAATAGTAGAGAGCCAAACAATATTACATGCATTTAACGGAGGACAAGGACATAAATACAACAACAAAACCCTGTTTTACCTTTCTAGCAAGTAAAAATGGAGGCCACTGAATTACTTTCAGACTAGGATCAAAAGAATGAGGGGCCAAAAGCAGATCCATCTCCCTGGGTTAATAAATTACTACAAGTTTAGTTCCTTGCTTCAAGTTTTTGAAAATAAAACCGAACAAAAAGCAATTAGTTACGGGGTTTTTAATTTCCTGTTGCTTATGACGTCTTCTTCGCGGAAACTAGATATCACCTCATTCCACAACTGAGCAAATGTTGCAGCTTCACTTCTCCTACTCTCAGTTGCCTACAAACAGTGAAATGCATTAGAGGATTGAGATGATAGGAGCCATTCCTTGGAGCAAGAAAGATACTAGTATAACTAGAGTTAAGGCAAAATAACCTGAAATCTCTTTGAAAGAGCAGATCTTTTTTTCGTAATTCTGTTTGATGGCACCAAGTAATCATTAAATGCAGCAGGTAAAGACTGAAAATGTGACCTTAGCATGCCAAGTGTTCGAATCTGTTGAAAGGCAGGGGAAGCAAACTTTAGAGAACATAGGTCAAGCAAGGTAAGCATGATGAGATATCAAATGTTATCAGACATTGGAATATGATAGCAAATAATGCTGTCAACTGTCAGAAAAACTGTTTTAAACCGTCAAAGCTCAAGAAGACTGATAGGGTGACATGACGAACCTGATGAGGAAAACTGTCCGGCAGTTCTAAAAGGAAAATTACCAGAAAAATTATACTAGAAGCTAAGTATACCTCGCCAAGATGTTCAAATGCCCCAATCAAACCTCCACACAAGGTAGAGAATATAGCATACCAGATCTGGAGGTCCATAAAGTAAACCTGCTTGATATCATTACGATTATGAGAAAGTATGTGATAAAGAAGAGCAAATGATAATTACAGTGAAACGAAACAGCAATTTGGATATATGCCAACACCAATAATAGTGAAGATAAGTGGATAAGAACTTACAAAAATAACCGGTGCCCATATGGCAAGAACTGCTCCAAAGTTATTCGGAACTGCATTCATGCATGAGCTCATAGGAGAATATTATTTGCAATGAACGAACAAAAGTAAAACTCTAACATGCAAAAAAAATTGCATGGAAACAGTTTAGGATTATTTTAAGTCCGGAAGTGCATAAGATGGAAATTACAAAACATGATACGCAACAATATCATTTAGTGGGGGAGACAATAAAGAAGGAACTGAATGCGTAAATAGAAGTTTTAGATCCATCCGAGTCATAAATAGAAATGCGTGCAGACATTAGAATTATCAACGTAAACCAGATGTAATTACTGCACCCAGAAAAAATATAAGAAATTTATCTGAATCTGTATGTTGAGAAGACTACCAGCTGGCAAAAACTAAATGATTGAATTCATACCATCAGGAAGAAACTCATGCCAGGCATATTTGATGTGCCGAATGTTCATTATCTCCTTGGTGGGCCATACCAAAGGCTTTATCTGAGTGAAACCAGAGATTAGCATAAGGAAAAAGGGCATCTACAGACACAAACAAACTATTGACTAGCAGAAGGGTGTCAAAAATTACCATCATAAAGTAGCTGAATGCAAATTTTGAACAAAGAAGCATCACCCAGAATAATGTGTACCTACAATCAGCAAAGAAGATAAAGTCGAACACAAGACAGATGAATGTCACGAATTAACTTACGGGACCAAATCTCTTCAAACTCACTTGACGAGAGCAAATTGACTTTCATGCATTCCCCTTCCCACATAGAGTCTTGGCTGCAAAATTTGTGGGAAAAACTTTTTCAGGCCCAATTACATGATCATGAACACTTTTTCTTTTTAATTGTACGTTTCATGTAAGATAGAAAGGAACATCTTCAAAGAGAAAGATATTATCAAGTAATATGACAAATTCAGCATCATACGACCATGTTAATGCGTATGTTTGACCTTGCTAAGGAATTATATGCTTCATTTCTTTTTTGTGGAAATTCCAGTAGAATGACTCTGGAGTTTCGACAAAGTACATTTCTAAATCACCCCTTGCTGCTTATAATAGAGAGTACGAAGACCACATATATACCTGTGACCACCACAGGAGAAGCCTAATGATTGGCCAATCAGAGTTCTCGATCCAGCGTCTCAGCATTGGAAAAATAAATAAGATTGCTGCCAGTAAATTTGGTAGCAGATATAATGCTACCATCATGAGGTATAATCTAGGCACTCCTTTAACACTATCAAGGAATGACAGCTCATCTCTGATTCTCCCAAATGAAATTGAATTATTTTGGTGCATATAGCACACGACCAGGACAACGGACCAGGTAAAGCGGACAACTATCTTCAGGGTGGTCCTCAAACATTAGTGAAATTCCGTCTGAGATAGCCCAGGAAGTTCAGCGTAAGATCCAAAATACCTAAAAAGATTTTCCAAGACAATATCTTGACCAGTTATATGTTGAGAATATCAATGAGGAACATCCGAACATATATCAATTGTAATCCTCAACTCCTTCCAATATTTACTACAATTAGAATATGTACGTACTCTGAATGAAACGAAGTAATGCTGCTGTGATAAAAATACTCAACAGGTTGCAAAGGACATTCTTCTGGAAGATATCAAAAAGAGACACATTACTCCATGCCATGATAAGCATAATCTGCATCAGATCGGTGCCAAAGGTTAGTGAGAGCACTTAAGAAAGCAGTCTGAGTACATGTACAGTAATTTTCCAGATTTAAGCATGAACCTGCAGGCCAAGTATGAGAAATGTCCATAGACGATCAAAACTTCGAAAAATATGCCAAAAACTCCGAGATTCAGCAAAGAATGATTTCCCCATCTTTCCAGTTTTTTTATGAGAATAACGGTTTCCATGGGAGGACAGCATAACTTAGTTACCCAATCTGGTCACTAACTGAGAAATCAACATATACTAATACTACCTGAGTTGTATCTCGTGTTGATTTGAAAAACTCTCCATTATCACGCATAGGCCAGCCCAAAGAGAAGCAGTCTGAAGTCCTACATGAGTAGTTGTCATATCACAAGTAAACAAAAGTACAACTAGCCCCAGCAACAAAAAAGCATTATTCTTCGAAGTGTTTACCAGAAGAATTCATTTAAATCATCATAGTTGCACCAGGATGTGTGGGGGGCTTTTCCATTTATGCATTTCTTGGCTTCCTAAATCCATACACGGACTAGACTGTAAAATTCTCTGAACCATAATTGAACACTTACTACGTAAAAGTAACTATCCACTGCCTGTGCAAAAGCTTACGATTTCAATAACCCGATAAACAGGTGTTATTACTTTCATCAAGAAAGCTTCAACATCCCCACCATAAGAAGCCTTGATGTTCTCTCTTGTAGAAATGCTGGCGTTCCGAGCTAAGAGACCATGGAGTTCAAAAGCCATCTGAAACATTCAATCTATGACATCCACTTGTGCACAACAAGTAATTATCAGATAGATCTACAGTTTTATAAAGAAGAATACATAACTCACATTGTGGAAAATGTAGCATAAACACTCAGGCATGAAGCGCACATTAGCTGCTTCTCCCCAAACGAGAAGGTAAAGACCCATGTAAAGTATCTTCCTTTGTTGTATTTCCTGATGTCCCTGAGGAAGCCTACGAGAATAAAGAGTTTCTAATCAATAATATGGTGATCTAAGTTGCTGAAAATACGCTCCACAAACGATCCATCGAACCTTAAGTTGTGTTTAATGCCCAAGTATTTACACCAGCTCTTGTAGTTCTTGAAAAGCTTATTCATGAGTGCATTCACACAGCCCTATCATCGAGCTACGAAAAAAAAAGGATGTAACGTTACAGTACTTGAGTAACCAATTAGATCCATAATACAGAGAAAACAAGAATGCAATTGCGATCGATGATTAGAGAAGTGTAAGGTCAAATTTAAGAAATTAGAGTTGTAACGTGAAGGCTGCTGCTATGAAATCCGGCCATGTACAACAGTATCATTAATTACTAGCTATGATTAGAATTTATAAGAAACATACAGATGTATTCAAAATTTGGAAAACATACTTGGTTTAGTGGTTCAGGCAAGGGGATAAGCCTTATGTGAATATTTGCAAGCAATATCAACAAGTGTTCCCTTTGGTTTCTGACATTATCCCTCTGCAGATAGCAAACAGTACTGAATAAACTAAATATCCTCGTGAATAAATGAGTTATCTCATTTACTAATTCGACAATAGACACCTGGAACCCAAACACAGATCTTAGCCAGTCGAGCAAGTCCAACTCCAATACATTATGTTGCTCAAATTTGGCAGGGCATGCTAAGCCAGAGTGTTCCGCAAGGCAGTCACAGCAGCTTTCACCTGATATGATGATCATATAGAGCAAAATTTTAACATTTACCCAACATGTATGTATAATCACTGATCAGATGGAAAATGTGACGTTAATCTCACTTCTTCGAGCTGCATTATGGAGGACGGTGATGATGCACCCACAGAATCCAAAGGAAGAATATTATAAGCAGTATAATTTTCGTTCCTTTTCTGGATGATGTCATCATTTGCTTCTGCTGCCTCAATCTATTAGTAACATTAATTCCTTATTGTTAGTCTCTACGTAAAATCCATACTTTGCTCTAAAACTTTGTTATCATGAAACCAATCTATGCAGCTAGCTAGGTTAGGAAGAGAAAGCCGCCTAACCTCATAACAATCAGCTTTCTCGCAATTTTCTGGTGCAGCAATGATCTGTCAGTAGCATTAATTCATGAATCATAACTATTGTTAGTCTCACAGGGATAAGCATATTTGTCTCCGAAAATTCATAATGTTGAAATTAATCATTCAGGCTTCAGCTAGTAAGTGAGAAAATATAAAACCTAACCTCATCTGGAGCAACTTTCTCAGACTTTTCTTCTAAAGCAATAATCTGTCCATAGTATTAATTCATGACTATTTTTAATCTCTCTATGAAATCCATATATTTCTCCGAAAATCATTATCATGAAATTCCCAGGTGAGGGATGAAAATAAAAATTAAACCTGACCTCATCAGGATCAAGTTGCTCACCATTTGGTGCTGCAGCAACAATCTGTGAGTAGTATTAAATGATGAACATTGTTAGTACGCCATTGATATATATATCTGGAACCAAAAATTCATTTGATGAAACCAATCATTCTTCTGCTAAACACTAACCTCATCAGGAGCAACTTCATCCTGTTTATCATCTGTAACAACCGTCTCATTGACAGCCCGAAATATTCAAACAGTACTCCAACTGTCTTATAGGCTTTTACAAACTGAACTCTGCCAGAACGAATGGAAGCGATTGATCTTAGTTCAATTAATATATCTTATTTAGGATAACGAAGTCTTTTACAACACTTCATCTTTATTCATGGGTGAAGATTGAGTTAAAATACTAATTTTACAAAATAATATGAAAATCACATCAGAAATTATTATCTCCTCACTTTGCTAGCTAAATGGTTAATTTCATGGTAATGAATCTTTAGATCAGATCAGGAGAAACTTTCTCATTATTTTCTGCTGCGGGGGTCGTGAACTTCTGGCGACAATCAGCTAGCAAAATTATATGAACATATAAATTTAATTTATCCAGGGTGATATATATAAACATATTTAGGTTCTTAAACCCACCTTAAGAACATGAACATAGCCCCACCCTTTGAAAAAGAGAGATCAATGCATGCACAAAATCTTTCTGCTGTAATTTGATGGAACAAGCTTTGATCTGAATGGAGGCCCTAGGACGGCATGTTTTTGTGGTTGCGTTACTGATGTCCGCCGTCTAGCTCCACCAGATCTTCTCTGCTATATTACTCCGTAGGAGTTTTCAACTTGAAATCAAAATAAACTGTAGAGTCACTATTTTTTTGTTCTTGATTTGGCTTTAACTTTACTTACATTGATATAGGTCTCAAATTATGATTATGGAGCAATGTTTAAGATTCTTTTTGGGATCTTCCTTCTGAACCAAATTGATAGTTTATGTAAATTAGTTTTATAGGATCATCTTTAGGATCTATATTTGTGAACCAAATGTTTCTGGTTATGGATCTTGCTTATAAAATCTAAGTATTATAATTAAGAACTGAAAAAAAAAGCGGTTGCAAACAAATACTAGGCAGAGTGTCAATAGCTATATTATGTGATCTACTTACCTACCAACCCTGACCTCTCCACCACAAGAAGTCAAAATGTCCACATTTCATGAATATCTTTAAAATACAAGTTCATATATATATATTTGTCTAACTTTGGATAACTAGACAAAAGTGAGCATAAATTATCGATAATTTTACTTAATTGTGCTTCTTCCCACCAGCCAGAATACGTTGAATCTGGAGGCCTCTGCTGAAGGCTTGGTTGAAAAGCATCCTAGCTTGGAACTCAGATACGAATGGGAACCAGGCCAAAGTTGCCACTGGCATAAAGATAAGTAACCCCATAAGGTATTCATACCCTCTTGCTAGAGCTTTAACAGAACCCCACATGCCCAATCCTTTGATTGCAGGCCTGCAGGCTTGTGCTATCTGTCAACAGAATTAATCCATATTAGTAAGCGACAACCATCAACCGATCAACCTTATTATGAAATGTAGAGAGGTTCTGAGAGAGTTAATTAACCTGTAAGAGAGCCCATCCAGTCGGCAAGAAGCCCAACAAGCTGGCAAAAATATCACCAGCTGTGAGATCCAGGAATCTTATGAAGATGGCAAGTGTGACTATGAAACTGATAAACAAGAACATCTTTAGGAGTCTGAAGACCAACTGGAAATCTGCACTGAACTTTTTCCTCCCCATCGAAACAATCTGCCAAATGGGAGATGTTGAAGAAACATAGATACAATTCAGGAGAAAGTTGATCATTGGGAGGCAAAAAATTAACATGAATTACAACTTTAAGAGGTTTGCTTTCATCATAGGCTGTTTGCACTGACCTTCAGAATGACCACTGCAGCAACAATGACAAGCCAAGATAATCCGTAAACCTACAGGTAGGACCATATTCTCATCAGGCTTCATCCATAAAAGTTAAAACGATATGCCAGGAAAATGAGATGGCAGCCTAATTTAAGTTTGTATTCCACGTAGAAATATATCATGCGTAAGAGAAGAAAATTTGAATTGAACCGTATTATCATGAAGATGGGTAACTTATTATGCTCACCATAATACTTTTGTCATTCTGGGTGACTCGTAACTGATAGACAATTCCATACTGGTAGATGAGAAAACGAAGAGAAAGGATGATTTCACATAAGAGTCCTATGAATCCTGTGGAACTGAGATGTTCTTGCTCCTCATCCCACCATGATTCCCAACTTTTGGTTGCTGGAACACCAATTCCACCACGATTACTTATCCATTTGGCCCAATCCTCAAAGTCATCGACTATCTTCTGCCACTCAAATCCAGATGGGTTGAAAATAAAAGGAGCAAACAACCAGGAAATTACAAGAAACCACATTGAGCAGGTGACGAATATATAGGCTCTAGAGCCTTCAAACCCTGAACCATAAGCATGATAAACTATAAGCAAAATCATCAGTTCAAGAGCCTTTGTGAAATGGCTTCTTGAATACATTCTGTAGTTTTCAGCAAACTTTTCATGTCTCACAACAAAACCACGCCCAGTCGCTCTGTATTTAGCTCCACCGTGCAAAACTGTTCGCCCAAAGTAATGTAGCTTTGTCCCAAGAGAGAAAGTAAAGAACACGGATGCTAGTTGAAGCTGCATGATAATCAGATCACCAGCTGCAGTTCTAAAGCCTCTCTCTAATCCAATTTCCATAAGCATTGGCAATGTCATTAAAATACCCAGCTGAACAATAGATTGGGATGCCATAACAGTCTCTAGAGCATTATCTCCCCTGGATCTCGCGAATCTCATAATGGTTCTCTCTAAGCCACTCAGTGATAGGTAAATCCTTCCGTACAAGTATGCATAAACAGTAAGGACAACCAGCTGCATTGAATCAATTGGCGATGAGCTGATATAACATTATTTTTAGTACAATTTGTTTCCTCTTTCTTTAGATTACAGATGAAAATTGCACAAAACTTTCAATACAGATATTTCCACTACAAGTACCACAGATACTCAGTTTAAAATATTAGTTCCATGCTTCCATGTAACTAAGCGAAAGTTTAAAAGTTAATATCAAGCGATTAATTCCTAAAATCACAGGTATCCCAGTCACTGTTAGAATATCTCTAGTTAGTATCATCAACTACCAAACAAAAGGTGTCGTATTTGTGCAGGGGAAAAAGACCTCGTCCTTGCTAAATGTCTTCCATATATTTATAGATTCTCATTGGTATTAAAGCAAATGATCTCTGTAGCTTCTGCAAAACAGCTCTCAGGCTAAAATTACAGAATGTTTATGCGGAAGTGAAATACAGATATTATGTTTTACGTGCATATAGACATTTTTTATTTTTTACAAGAAAGTAGATGAGTATTCACCAGAAATAAATATTTCAATACTTACCCATCCAATCCCTTTAGTCCTTAACAGAGTTCCAAACAAAAAATATAACAAATCTTCGCTATCTGCAAAACAGACTTCAGCATACTGTTTAGTTTCACATTTTTAGGTTCCTCAGCCCTTCAAATTATGCTTCTAGGTGCTTCAAGGTGAAATGCTGATAGTTTATATTCAGTTATTTATGCCATTAAGTGAAAACTGATAGAAACAAGATTGAGGTGAAATTTTACCATAGAGCTCACATAAAACCCAGTGGTAGTGTAGTAACATGAAAGCATCCTGAAGAAGTCGAAACGATGTCCTAATCTGTACACATCACGACTAAGTGTCTGCTCCCCGTTACCGCATGCAACTTTGGCTTCAAACAGTGAGATCTGGTTGAGACCCACATCTCTTCCCTTCCCAACTTGAATATATTCATGATGAGTGATATTCCCGCGTCTTAGGGTTGAATTAAAACCTTCAGACCATTAGATATGTTAGAATACATATAATCTCAGTATGTCTTGGTAATATATGGTCCTGGGATCTCACCAGCAAAAATATCTTCACTAAGATTAATTCCCCTAGAAGCTTTACTGATGCCTCCGCGAGTAATGTGGAAAATTCTGTCGAAAACATCTGGATGTCCATAGTGGAACCGCACCCTGCATGAATAGTAATCATGAGTTCATGACTAAACTGACGAAAAACATAGCCGGATAAAAAAAATTACGAGCTTCTTGTTGACAGATAATACTTAATAGTATATTAGTATGCATCATACATGGTTTAGCTGTACCCAAGAAAAAATTAAAATTTTGGCTCAGACAGTCAGATTATTTCCCAATGCAGAAGTGGTCGCATACTCGCATTCCTCCCTACTTCCTCATCATTGAGGTTATGAGGTACGACAACTGTCAGGAAGGTTCTACATAGATCATAGGTCCTTTAAGCAAAATTTCTATCTCTCTGTTTTTCGAATGAATCGAGCTTGTATTAAAAGAGAAAAGAAAAGAAGAACAACAAAAAATGTCCTGTAGACTCTCAGCTACATGTTTTTTGAACCCTCCACTGCTTATAAAAAAAACATATGTTGGCTCTTAGCTGCCAATGAACATAAAAAGATTGATGTTGGTGATGCACGGAAAAGAGGGAAGCAAACATACTTCAAAGGTCGTGCAAGAACTCGCTGACCGATGGTGACAAAACTTGTTTCTTGATTTGACATAAACCAAGCCAGTGATGATACACTGCAGGGGAATGAATGAGGATCAGAGAAGCCACAATGGAAATTAACATATTGGCCAGGGAAAAATTAGATTAATATCCGACCTTCCTGTGAAAATGTGCTCCCGGACACCCAGGATTGTAGGTGGTCGAACCCCATGATCCTCATTGAATTCCTCAAGTAAATTTCGCATCTTAAAAGCTTCTTCCAAATAGTTGTCCTATCAAACGAAGCATAAGACTATTCAGTATTTTTCACTACAAAAAATCTAATATGATGAAATAAAATAAGACTGTTTCTTTACTTGATTCATATCAATGGTCTGGAGAGCTTCCCCTCGACTGAAAATAATAGCATGATTTTGATTTTCAGGCTTCCCTTCCCCTATCTTAGCCGAGCCTGGGAGTTTTATACGATAGATTTCCTATATAAGAAACAGAACTGTATCAGCTCAAGTTAAGAGTTAAGACCAATCATTCTACTTTATTTAGAAAAGTAAAAGCGAAACTACCTGATCTAGATTATCAACAGCTTTAACCAATACAGAGTAATAAACCTTCTGGTTTTTCCCTCCCTCTCTTTCCTCGACTTCATCTATATATGCCACACGGAGAGATGGATTGCTGCAGAAAGTAGAGCAAAAAGAAAAGGTCAACTTATTTTCAATCAATAAGAGGATCTCAACCTGGTGAATCTTCTCCCATCCCATCACCAAGATTGTGGGACTTACTTGACCATCAGATTTAAAATGTCAGTTGCACGACGGTCTCCACTCCGCTTCTGGTTTCCGTAATTCTGGCAAGTTGCAACATATGTAAATTTCATGTCCGCTATAGCCTCAAGTTGAGTGTACATGGATCTTTGACTCTTTTTGTCTTCCTCTGATGGTTCTGATATAGTTTTATAGCCTTCAAGTATCTCTGTTACATGAAAAACAATCAGAGATGAGATCTTTTTACTTCTACTCGACTGACGTTTAATAAAAGATTGTTCTCTGAATTCTGATCATCTTATTCTCTTTATGGTAGGAGCAAACCAACTTGCCTATCTCCATGTCTTACGGTTGGAATAAATTATCTTGCACAGTGTTCTTAATTTCAATTTCAACTAGTTTCACATTAAAAATCCTCTTTACATAGACATGTTCACATGCTAAGAAGTCTACACCATACTTCTTGAAACTTTTAACCTGTCTTACCATTATCTGTGGCCATGTCAAGGAAAGCCTGAAGCTTCAAGGCTCTTCTATAATACATCATCCCTCTCACTGCACAAGTAATGCATGTCTAAATAAAACATCTGAAGGGAAAAGAAAAGAATAAATGACAGCAATAGAAAGCAAGAGTTACAGTTCACCTGTCCTGCTAAGAGTCTGTCCTCTCAATGAGGCCCAGTGGCGCAACTGAAGTATGTTTTCGTCGTTTTCAAGAATATCAGTACCCTTGCAATCTAGACGCTCCATGAAATTGCTCCATTCATCTGCGTAGAGCAATAACAGTATAACATAATTTTGAAGTAGAATAATAGATGATACAACACTAGTTGGCTAAGAGAATTGGAAATGCAATTTGAAAAAACTATTAAATGCCAGAATTGGCACATTAAGCATACCCGGATAAATCTTTTGAAGGTAATACAGGATAGAAACACCATCTTCATTTTCCATTTCAAGGTCAGTCTTGGAGTAGACGATTTCCTCGCTGTAATAGGGAGTCATGACACTGCCAAGAAAATTGAAGATGATCAATAATGCATAGTTCACTGCTTCTGGAAGTACAATATAGTATAAACCAAATTTGTGTCACATAAGATAAGATGGCACTGTGAACAAAACACACTATACACTGGGAAGGACCAAGAACTCCACCTGAAGGATAACATTTTGCGAACTCTAGGCGCAAGTGGCATGTCCATGAAAAGTGAGTTTGCAAAAAAAGCTATCCTCCGACGTGCTTCAAGGTTTGTTGGAACCTCGATTGCAGATTCTTTGACAGTTAGGAGCATGTAGAGGCGTCGTATCTGCGAGGAAAAAGGAAGCGGTGCTTACATTATTACTCTTCAGTTGTTTAGCACAATATTAATTATGCCAAGTAACAACAGAGTTATATAAAGGGTAATGTGTTTGCATTTACCTGTTCGTCCCATTGTGCCTTGTGCGGTGGAGGAAATACAATACTGGCAAGTAGTTGTTTTCCAGAATCCTTGCTCCCTTGACCAAGTTCAGCAAGCTCACTGCATTTGGAAGACAGGCGTCCTAACGAATTACCAAGTGCAAAACAGATGGTACAATTTCTACTTAGTGACAATAACTAAATATTGTACAAACCAGCTCTCATTCACCATCATGTCACGGGTAACTACTTCTAACATATCTTGCAACAATAGAACAACTCGATCTTTCTTGGATGGATCAACATCTTTCTGCAACATGCGAGGAAAGAGTACATGATATGCACATACATAAGAATCTCTTACAATACAATAGGCAAGTAATTCTGATCACAAGTGACTTACCAATATCTCCACAAGTTCGACAAACTTCTTACAGAGATCAGGCAAAGGCTTCATTCTGAAATTCGCAAGGAATGTACCTTTTGAAATACAACTTTCAACTTCTTTAATGATAATTCCAATTATCCTGTTCCAAGCCAGTAAGAGTTAAAATTTGAGCCTTTTACAATAATCCCAGGAGTCGACGACAATTATATTAACATTGTAAGTAAGATATTCATGTACTTTTCATACTCAACACCAACAGTAAATAAAATATAGACTAGGATGCTAATCGGCATTAACTATGTCAAAAGAAAGAGAAGAAAGGATGTCAGCAAATGGAAACACATTGTATTCATATTCATCAGTGCTACATTATTCAGAAAACTAAAACCGAATCTTATAAGCAAGATAAGTAACAGTATGTATAGTCAATGAGGAAGAAATTCCATTAGATTTACAATGTATAACAGATAAAATCATACAACTTAGCAAGATAAACATGAATACCTTTAGAAATACAGTGTATAAAAGATAAAGTTTTAGCTAGATAAACATGGATACCCTCAGAAATACAACATATGTAATAGATACTAGCCATACACTCCGCTAGCGGAAGCACAGCTCCATAATGGTAATCATGTTATCGTAGTAGCATGCAGGCTAGGAAATGTTTAAAAGTATTCTCACAGTGATTGGATAGTCTAAGAAAAGGTAAAACTCATAGAGAATTATGGTAATCATAACCTAATGCAGCATACAAAGTTAAATTAGAATGACCTTTTTTCTGTCTCTCCATTGATGAGCGCATTCAGAACAAGTTTAAATGACTCATAGCATTCAATAACAGCACATTTCATATACTCATCAGCAGATATACGCCTCCAAAGATCAGCATCTCTAGTCCGAAATTGGGCAGCCATATCCAGAGCAATTGGGATCTGCAAAAGCAGAGAGCCAAACAATTTACAGACAGTTAAAGAAAAACAAGGACAGAAGAAACATACAACTAAAGTTTTACCTTGCTAGCAAGCAAAAACGGTGGCCACTGAATTAATTTCAGGCTAGGATCAGAAGAATAAGGGACAAGAAGCAGATCCATCTCCCTGAGGTTATAAATTCTTAAGTTTAGTCCTTGCTTTAAACTTCAGACATTAAAAGCCCGGAATTAGAATGGGGGTAGGGGTAGCTTTGGGGCTTTACCTGTCGCTTATGAGGTCTTCTTCACGGAAGCTAGATATCACTTCATTCCACAACTGAGCAAATTTTGCAGCTTCACTTCTCCTACTCTCAGTGGCCTACAAACAGTGAACGTAGGAATGAGATCATAGGAGCCATTCCTTGGGGCAAGAATGAGAGTTAATTGCGAGATACACGGAGCAAACCTCTTGAAAGCTCTTTGAAAGAGCAAATCCTCTTTTCTTAGTTCTGTTAGAAGGCACCAAGTAAGTATTGAATGCGCCAGGTAAAGACTGAAAACGTGACCTTAGCATGCCAAGTGTTCGAATCTGTTGAGAGGCAAGCAAACATATGTGAACAAAGACAAGCGAATCTGATGGAATTTCTGAAGATTCAAAAGAAAAGGAAAAAAGTAAGCTCGTTAACTAGAGGTAGTACCTCGCCAAGACGATCAAATGCTCCAATGAAACCTCCACACAGGGTAGAGAATATAGCATACCAAATCTGGAGGTCCATAAAGAACACCTGCATCATATCACTACAATCATGAGTTATGAGGAAAAAAGAGAAAACATAAGCACTAAAATAAAACAGCAGTTTGGATATGATCACCATATTCAAGTGAAAACAATGTAGATAATAACTTACAAAGATAACCGGTGCCCATAGTGCAATAACTGCTCCAAAGTTGTTCCGAGCTGCATTTACGTATGCGATATGTGGAGAAATGTGATATTCAGATAAATAATAAAATTGGAAAACTTAAATCAAGTCATTTTTTATTTTTTTTTTGCATGAAATGCACATGTTTAAGAATTATGCCAAGTTCATAGTCTAGAATTCAAGCACTTTTAGATTAGATTGTAGATCAGCATGTATGGTAAGTATAATTAGAAGTCCTGCAGAGCACTCATTAATAATTCAGCAGAATGTTTAAGCCCGTAGCATAAAATTTGCATATCACATAAGTAAAGAAGTTTATATAGAAACGAAGTTCGTGCTTCCTTCAAATTTTCCACGTAGAACAGGACTAGAACGGTTGGTTCAAGGAATGTCACATAGAAGGTATAATGGACTCCACCAATAAGATGATGGCAGAATTGGAGTAGGAACGGTTGGTTCACAAGCAAGATGGAAAAATATGAAACATGTGAAGCAAGAATATGCTTTTGGTGGTGGTGGTGGTGGG
>JAYMSP010002087.1:0-26431 GCA_036897095.1 Plantago elongata
GTGATAAGATGATTTATATCATCAGAATCAGACATCTCAAACAAATAAGGTATCTGACGGTTGTAGAAACACTGACGCTGAAGTTAGTGATGCTTCTACTAGCAATAGTGGTCGTGTCGCTACTGGACAAGTTGAGTACGAAGATAATCATCGTGAACTCTGGACATTGGAATGACATATATTGAGTTGCTGAGATAATGGGTCCCGACACCTCCAACATAGAAGAATGCCTAATGGTATATGAGGTAACTAACACTTCACAATTCCTATACTATGAGAGTGATGATGATGGTATCAAGGATTTTGAATTGGTCAAAAGTGAACTTGATCAGTGCGAAAGAGAATTTTTGGTTGTTGAATCAAATTCTGGAAGAATATAAAGAAACTCTGAAAAAGAGGTTTCTAAGTTGACCAAGGTATCTATGATTAAGGAAACTGAAATAGCATCCCTAAAGTCTCAGATATCGGTGAATGAAAATTCTCATGAACTACCCTTGAATGATCTAAATGAGAAGATTCTTTCTTAGAATGATGAATTCAAAAAGAAAAAAAAATCTCCTTTAAATAATTTGTCCAAGCTAGTAACACGCTCACGGAGATTCAATCGCTTATGAGAGACCCTTCTGAGAAAGGCAGACTTGGACTTGATGCTTAATCAAGTAACTCCACTCCTCTAAAAAAGAGTGATGGAAGGTTGACCTTTGTAAAAAGTCAACATAAAGGTTCCAAAGAATCCTATAGCATTGGTCAGAAAGCTAAGGTTCATGACAAAGGAAAGGTAGTGGGGACCAATTTTTTGAAAGAACAACAAGTCCAAAAGAAACTTGTGGAAAAGGTTTCTGAAAAGAAACATGATCCTTAGACTTGGGATCATCCACAATGTTGTATTACTAAGAAGGGAAGTATTGCTGGTCTAGGTGTATTTCCCACTGTACCATTCTGCGGATATATGGATGATACATAAACTAGTAAGGCTGCTTAAAACTGTGTTCAGAAAGCCAATGGTGCTCAAAATTGTATTGGCTATCGTGCTATCGGGAAGGTCCACATGCAACAATATAAAGAAGGACAAGAACGATTGTGGAAATCTAGAATTGCTTATAACAATTATCAGAAGTGGAAGCAATCCCAAGCCACTGAAAAACTGAATGTCAGGGCCAGAAGAAACTTGGCCAGGAAGACTATGTTTGCTAAAAAGCAAACTCAAAAACCTGACAGGTCTCTGAAGACACCACGAGGAACACGAAGGAATAATCCAAGAAGGAAAACCGATCTTAAGTCTAATGATTCCGGAATTCCTCCTTATGTTCCAAGTAGACAAGAACCTACTCCTAAGAGATTCATTCGAAAATGGAAAAGGATTCGCACAAGAAAAACGTTAAGTCTAGATGGTTCTGTTTCTGAGGCACGAACCTAACTCTTGTTTACTGTTTTTGTGTAGAATGCTTCTTAGACTAAGCTTCAATGGCTATTTGATAGTGGATGTGGAAAATACATGACATGAGACAAAGCAAACTTGGTCGATTATAAAGTATGTAATACTGTTTGTTGGAGGAGAATTAAATCCTTCCATAGGATTTGGCAACGTCAAATTGGAATCCCTTACAATCTCTGATGTATTTTTTGTTAAAGGTTTGAAATATAATCTTCTAAGCATGAGCCAGTTTGCAGATATGGGATATTCGGTAAAAATCGAATTGAAATTCTGAAAATTGACTGAGAATGAGTCAAAGGAAGTCTATATGTTGCTTATAGGACATCCGCCACAACTCAAGAATGTCTCACGATGAATCAATCAGGTCACACTGAATAACATTGGTTATGGCACAAGAGAATGAGTCACTTGAATTCCAAACTCTGAACAAAATTGCTAAGAAAGAGTTAGTTGTTGGATTACCTAATAAAACTTTCATAAAGGATGGTGTCTGCTCTGCTTGTCAATTAGGGAAAAAAAATCCAAAACTTCTTTCAAGTTGAAAACCAGCCATTCATGTGTTAGACCACTTCAACTATTACACATGGATCTTTTTTAATCATCTATAACAAGTTATGCAGGCAAGAAGTATGGTCTGGTTGTTGTAGTTGACTTCTCTATGTTTACCTGGGTTGTCTTTCTGAAATAAAAATCTTATGCTAGGGTGGAGATACCAAACTTGCGGAACAAGCTTGAAGTCATCAAGAATGACAAGGTATTTGCAATCAGAACAGATCATGGTCCTGAATTTGTGAACCAATACATTAAAGAGTTTTGTACCTGCAAAGGTATACAACATCAACTATCTTTTGTAAGAACACCACAACAAAATGGTGTTGCTAAAAGGAAGAATAGGACCCTTAAGGAAGCTGCAAGGACAATGCTAGCTGATAATTAAATAAGTAAAATCTATTAGGTTGAAGCTGTAAATACATCATGCTACACTCTGAACAAATTCTTGATAAACAAACACCATAACAAAACACCTTATGAGCTTTTGGTTTGTAGAACCCCTAATATCAAACATCTGAAAGTGTTTGGTTGTAGATGTTTTGTTCTAAACAATGGGAAAGAATATTTGAGAACATTTCAACCAAAGGAAAATGAAGCTGTGTTTCTTGGTTATTATATGAATTGCGAAGCCTACAGAGTATACAACAATAGAACAAAGAAGATTGAAGAATCAGTTCATGTGGTATTCTATATAGGAAGCAAGAAAATAAACCTTGAGGAAGAACTCTCAGACAGGTTCAAAGAACTTATGATTAAGGATTCTAAAGAAGAACCATCAGAAAGTAGAAACTCCCTCATTAATATAGAGGGTGAGTCTGACGAAAAAATCATGATGTGCCTAGTAACAACGAGATGACTCTTAGACATGATGAAGAATTTCCTATGAGAATTCTTAAAGTGGAAATTCAGAATATTCATCTTAGAGACCTTTCAGGTAATGACCTTTCTGAAAGACATGTTCCAGAAATCTCTCACACTGAACAAGTGTCTGATATTTACCACACTCTAGTGTACAAAATATCACTGATACTGAAAAAGTATCAATTCATAATCATAGTGATTCACATTTAGACCATGTAGATAATGACCCTACTAGTTCAAAACCTATTATGAAATGGATTAGAGATCATCCTGCAAAAAAAGTGATTGGTCCTATTGATAAAGGTATTATAACTAGGAGAGCAATCGCTGAAAATGTTGATTCCCTCTTTGGTTGTTTTATCTCAAACATTGAACCTGAAACTATTGAAGATGCATTAAAGGATTAATAATGGATCTCTTCAATGCAAGAAGATTTGGATCAATTTGAGATTAACAAGGTCTGGAAACTAATTCCATTTGTAGAAACAATATCTATTATTAGAACTAAGAGGGTTTTCAGAAACAAAAAGAATGAGTCTGGTGAAATAATCTGAAACAAGGCTAGGTTGGTTGCCAAGGGATTTACCCAGACTGAAGGCTTAGATTTTGATGAGTCATATGCACCAGTTGCAAGATTGGATGCATTAGGACTCTTTCTAACCTTTGCAGCTCATAATGACTTTAAAGTTTACCAAACTGATGTCAAAAGTGCATTTTTGAATGGTGAACTTGCAGAGGAAGTCTATGTTGATCAACCACCGGGCTTTGAAGTTTTCTCAGAAAGTAGAATGGTCTATAAGTTACAAGAAAACTCTACATGGACTGAAACAGGCTCCAAGAGCATGGTATGACACTTCGGCCAAATAACTTCTCGAAGTGGTTTTAAGAAATGTGAAGTTGATAAAACTTTATTTACTTCAAATCATGAAGGGAAACTACTTTTAGTTCAAGTATATGTTGATGGTATTATATTTGGATCTAAAGACTACTTTATATGTTGATAAAAGAAAATTTGAGATGAGCATAGTGGGAGAATTGAACTATTTCCAAGGATTGGAAGTCAAGCAACTCGATATAGATATCCATTAGTCAAACATAGTATGTAAGGGATATGCTCGACAAGTCCAATCTAAAGCCTTTTGAAAAGAATGCTAAGAAACCTAAGAACATAGGAACCAAAATGACTTATACTGAATCTGACAAGAGTGTTGAAGAACATAAGTATAGGAAATTGATAGGTTCACTACTTTACCTTACTGCGAGCAGACCTGATATTCAATATGCAGTTGGTATATGTGCTAGATTTCAGACAAATCCTATGCAATCACACTATAACATTGCTATTAAAATATTAAGGTATGTTAAAGGTACTGTAGAAGTTGGATTGTGGTATCCTGAAGAAAGTGAATTGAGTTTGGTTGGCTACTCAGATGCTGACTATGTTGGACCAATTCTTTATGGGAAAGTACTTCAGGAACTTGTCAATTTCTGGGCACTAGACTTATCTCATGGTTTAGCAAGAAGCAAAACTCAATTGCTACTTCTACCACAGAGGCTGAATATATTGTTGATGGTGTGCAACAAAAATATTGTGGATACAATAACAACTTAGAGACTATGGACTCAATGAAGAAAAAACTTCCATTTTCTGTAACAACACAAGTGCCATTATGATTACCTAGAATCCCAAGTTTCATGCTAGACCAAGCACATTGATGTTAGGCACCACTTCATCAGAGACCATGTTGAGAAAGACAATATAGAGATTCTAAAAGTTGGTACTGAAGAACCGCTTGCTGATATCTTTATTAAGCCACTCCAGAAAAGTAGGTTTTTAACTTTCAGACATAGTCTTAGGTTAATGGAGTTACCTAAGAACTGAGATGTTCTAAATCTCTAAGGTTTGAGTGAGGAAAAGAGAATAGAATACAAGTATCTTAAATGTGTATTCAGATAACCAAAAGAGAAGTAAAAGGAAAGGTTTCTGAAATATGAAACTCTAAAAAGCTTAGAGTTTCTGGAACGGGTATCCAGAAAGGCTAGTCGGTATACAAGCTATTAGCTATGAGATGAGGACTCAAAATTCTGTATGGTCACTTAGTGTGGGGGAACATATTTCCTAACCAAGTACAAGTTTTGAGAGTCAAACATGTCAAGAGTTTTGTGTTTTTACCATTTTCATGCTAACTAACACAAGACAAGATTCAATTCTCGTAATGATAAGTCTAAAGACTGTATATTCTCACACAAAAATAGTGCTGTATGGATATAATTTGCCAAATATTATTAAATGGGCACAATAACATTTGTTGATTCATACATTTTCATGCTAACTAACATAAGACAAGATTCAATTCTCGTAATGATAAGTCTAAAGACTGTATATTCTCACACAAAAATAGTGCCGTATGGATATAATTTGCAAAAATTTATTAAATGGGCACAATAACATTTGTTGATTCATATCATTGTAAAGATATTCAACTAGAACCCTGGATGAATAAACGATGCATATCAATGGCTGGGATTGATTCTCGGCAAGTAATGCCAATTGTAAAAACAGTCATGGCCCACTACCCATTTAATGCAAAGTAGAAATGTATACCACGCCGATGTAGTGTACACATATACAAATACACATTTTATGTATGTATGTTGTATCTTTGTATTTTTTACCTGCTATATATAAAGGATTTTGGTTTAAGACAAACAGGTTTTACCAAATCCGAAATTTCATCTTGCATCAAAACAGCAAATTCTCTCTAAGTTTTCTGCAAAATACTATGCTAATCTTCTATTTTCTTATTAGTCTTCTGAAAAGATAGACTAATCTTCTCGATTTCAAGCAAACTCTCTCAAATCACCTACCCATGATTCTATATAAGAAATGTCCCCCAAGAAGACTTCATCTAAGAACACCCTTGCGACCGTCTGTTCTGCTTAAAAAAAAGTTGAGAAAGATTTACAGGTTTTGAACAAACGTCCATTGGGTAAATTCAACCCAGAGGACTGGACCTCAAGCCTCAAAATGAACTGGGGAGCTCATATAGATACACAGTACTTGACTGTGGCCATATCCTCAACCCCAGATAGGAATTACGTCTTGAAAATGCTTGAAAAAAGCTAGAATAAAGAAATTTCTTTCTGCTGCTCCAAGTGGCTTGTCACCAGTAGATGTTTTTGAGTTCTACATTAGCTCCAAAATCTACACTAAAATAAGTAATGACATTGAAGAAATGTACGTTAAGTCAAAAGTTCAGGGAATTGAGATAGTCCTGGATTGTGGCAAGTTTTGCATGATCTTTCGTGTGAAGAATCGCAGTTTACTATCTAAAATCAACACCAAGGACAAGGTTCTGAATGACAGTGTCAGAATCCTTTAGGAAGAAGCTACGAATGATAAAATTGAAGATTGTCCATCCACGTACATACTGGGAGAAATAAGGACCAGACATCTCTTTGAAAACTGGAATGTCCTTGCCAGTATCTTGCATCGATGCTTCGATGACAACATGGAAAGTATTGACCAAATAAGCCTTGAACGCTGGATGATGATGAGCATTCTCCAAAAAACAGGTGAATGAGAAGGAAAACCTCTTCAATTGTGGCAAGTACGCATTTACCAAGTTCATCAATAGGGTCAACAAATTTGAACCCAAGATAGCCAAAGGCCGTGCTGACACCAAGACGAACATGCACTATGACCTGAAGATCTGCTATCTTCTGGAGAAATTCCATATTGAGCTCAGAGAGCATATGGATATCCCAGTGACCAACAACATGTAAAAGCATGCATATGAGGAGGCTTTGAAAAAGGCCGCCAAGGGCGAGTTGGTGGTACAGGGTGAAGAAGCTTCTGAGGAGGAAGCAACTGAGGTCCATATTGCAAAGAAACCAAGGACCAAGAAGCAAAGAACAAAAAGGAAACAACTTGCAAAAGTTGTTCTTATTGAAGCTCAACTCTCAGAATAGGCTGAAGATAATGAAGCCCCTCAACCAAGACCTGTTCAGAAAGACCCCATTTCTGAAAGAAGAACAGGCAGCGTAGGCAAACTGCCAGAGTTCTCCGTGAAAGTATGTACAAATTAGCAATAAACACTCCTCTCTGGATTTATGTTTAAATCTCTTTCTTAATGAAACAATACATCTACTTTTTATGTTGTTCTAGAAGTAGAAGTGTGTGGGGAAGATGTTGCGAACACTTATGGAAATTGATAATGTCGAACAGGCAAAGACACCAGAAAGGTTGCCAGAGACTACACAAGTTTCTGAGAAAGTTAATTATGAGCTTCCAACTACTGAAGTAAGTGATAACGCATACATTAACATGTTCTCTTTGAACATTACCTTTCTAATCAATAATTTCTAAGTATTGTATTTGATTTTAATTCTCAGGCTCAAGCAAAAAGGAAGGACAATGAAGATAAATCTTCTAATTCTTCACCTCAACATTCGGTATCTGAAGCATTCGTTGCTCCAGAGGTTCCAGATAATGAGCCTAGTATGTCTACATAGGCTCAAATTGATGTGCCAGGAATTGATGTGGAGATACAACTCAACTTACTTGAGTTATTCCAGACATTCACCCTGAAGAAGCATTTGACGTGCTTCAAGTTATGGCAAAAGCTCAGAAAGTCTGGTCTTTCGAAAATTGCCAGAGTGATCGATAACAAAGAGTGAAGAGCTAGAGCATTTGATCTGGAAAACTACATCCATGCTATGTTCCCTACAAAGAATTACTCTCACTATTATCTGATGCATGAAGACTTCCTGACATAAGTGGCACACAAACTAGAACAAACCAAGAAGCAGATGGTCTTCGACCCTGCATTGCCCAAATCACTACGAGTGTATCCCTCTTAAAAGGAGGAAGTAAATGGCAACAAGGTCACTTTACGAGACGTGATCAACTTGGTTTCTGAAGACGAGGAAGAGATCAATGAGAATGACTTCCAAGAACCTCCTTCAGAACATCACAAGGATGGTGATGACAAGAAAGATGATAGTCCAGCACCAGTGACTGGTGGTATAGCTCAAGGTAACATTGGCACTAGAGCACATCAACAGACTCCATCCAATACTCAGAAAACTCCACCATCATCACCAAAGTCCAAACACCTTCTACAATCCAACAAGCCTCACTGGAACAGGCTCAGCAGGCTACCCGAGAAGGTGAAGAAATCACAGCTGCTGAATTTCGAGTTGCAAAACTCAGGAAATTGTTGGAGACTGAAACAAAACTCAACTTGGAGTGTCAATCCATTGTGGAATAAAAGGAAGCCCGAATACGGAGATTCGATGTAGAAAATGCTAAAGTAAGGGAACTCCTTGCTAAGAAGAAAAACTCAAACTAGACATTGAAGTCACGGCTGCAGAGTTAGATGCTCTGGTGATTGAAGATGATGAGCAAGATGCTAAGGCTGCATCAAAGAAGCAAACACCAACTGCTACACAGAAGGGTAAGGGAAAAATGGTTGCGGGTCTGGATGACGATGATAATGGCTTCATTGAAAGTGAAGATGAAGAAGACCCAAATCGAATGGCACCAGAAATTGATGCTATGCACACTGCCCATTTGAAAAGGGAGTTGCTAGAACCACACATATTTCATGCCCAGTTACTACGATCAAAGACACTGAATACATGGGCAGATGCTTTGTATACGCCAAGTTGTGTAAAGAATTGCTACAACAAGACGCCGATGTTCTTGCAACTGTCCCAGAGGAAAACAAGCTTGTTGCTTGACTCTTATTCAAAAGACCCACAACAATTGCACTTGCCCAGAAGGATCTAGACATGATAAGGCATGAGGATTGCAACAATGTAAACAAGGCGTTGGACGATGCATTATATGCTACTCAAAAGGCTGAAGCCATTTTTCGTCCATTGGAAGAGCTGAATCAAAAGGAGATTCTACTCCTAAGAGAAAATCAAGAGCTCAGATCCGAACTCCAGAAGCTAGTTCAAGTGCACAATAATTTGCAGAGAAATTTTGAATCTCTCTCTGATTCACATGCCAGTTTGACTCAGTAATTCATGATTATGGGGGAAGAATTAGCAGCATCCCAGAGAGGCCAAGGCAGAGAGAGAAAACAATTTATGCCCTCCACTAGTCAAACTCTAGAAAAGAACAAGGCTTCAGAACTCGAGGTTACTTAAGAACCAAGAGTAACAACAATATCAAGGCTTAAGAGTGTGATAACAAGATGTTCCAAGACCCTTGATGTATCCAAATCAAAGACGCCTTCTGAAGAAGAAGAAGGAGGAGGAGGAGTAGGAGGAGGAGGAGGAGAAATAGTTGGTCAGAAAGGTGCAAGTATCCGCTCCAGAACATCTTCCATGATGATGATGAGACTGATCATGATGATCATCCACCCTAGAAGAGAAGGAGAGTTGGAAATACCTCTGAACCACCACTTACAGTAAGGCCAAATTGCTGCTAAAACTCCTTCTAGTAACACCAAGACAATCCCAGGTGGATCTTCCAGCACTGCTCCCAGAAAGTATGAAGAACTGACAATGGAGAAAGGACTTAACAGAAAAAGGTGAAGGGACTTACAGTTTGGCCGAGTTCAGAAAAAAGAACAAGAAGAAGAGAGACCAGCTACTGCCCTGATTAAATATGTCAAAACTGATGACAGTCAATCCGCCTCCAGAACGGGTATTGGATTCTTGAGCTAAAACATTTGTTGTTGAACAAGAAGTTTTCAAATCCCATTTATAGTCAAATGATGGCATGGAGAACTAACAAGCCCATATTGCTAAATTCTCAGCATACTAAGGCATGGCATGATTTTGAAGTTCAGAAAAGGACTGAGGCTATGCAAAAGCCACTTGATTTTATATGTCCTTATCCAAAGCCTGATGATGTACACAAAGTTCATAAATTAGATGGCACCTACAACAAGAAGAATAAGTTGGGTATCAAACCCTACCAATCCTTCTATATGACTGCTGAAGAATATATGGATGACATTGCATATCTTGAGATCATCTATCAACATCATGAGTTGTATGAGCTTAAGGTAAACCATGCATGGGTATGGGACAAGTACTACCGGGTCAAACTCTTTGTTCAGAAAACCAAAGATCCTGCAAAGACTTATAAAGATCTTTGTGCATTAGCCAAAAAGCCAGAAATTTATGTCATAAGGCTTCTCTATGAATATGTTGAAGACTGCAGGAAGGTTGATGACAAGATACACTGATCCAAATAGGGTGTTGAAGAACTTGTGGTTTTTTATCCAAAGTTATTTTTGATCTTGTAGACTAGTATTTTAAAATGTTTACTTGGACCTTGGACTCTCCTGCTGTTCTAATTTACTTGTAATTTTTGTAATTCTGCTAAATGTATTTCTTTGTAATACTTTTGTAAAAGGTATCTCTCATTTTGTAATTGTTTTGCCTGATGATCTTACTCTCATACACTATCAATAGATGATAATTTGTCAGCAAAGATCACTTCTTGTGATTTGGTTGATGTTTACTTTCTGCACTTAATTTATCTGATTGAATATCATTTGAAATGATTAAGTGATTGATTGTTATCACTTCCATGTTTGTAATAGGACTTTGAAGATAGTCATGGTTGATTGATCAAAAAGGAAAAAATTTTGTTGGGATTATATGTTAGTATTTTTTTATCAATCACCATATGACTTCTCTTAGTACAGAAACGTAACTAGTATTCTTAGTTCACTTGAAAATTGTAAAAGAGGAAATTAGTTGTATTAGGATTTCTAGGTCTCTGAATGTAATTTTATATTTTGAAGAAGGCCATGAAGAAGGATTCTAGCAATGGATTTTAATCGAAAAATTGAAGACTAAAGATTGCACAAGTTTATGAAGACTAAAAGGTTAAGTCTCCTCAGATAGACTATGATCAGAAAGCATATTGTATAGTGTATATATTACACATAACAAGTCTCTGAACATATGACATCACTGAGTACAGGAGCATGCTAGCTTTCAGAAAGCCTCATGTGTCTGTTGAGACAACAGGACAAGAAATAGTACAATGCATTTATTACACCGGCTGAAAAGTCGCTCAATGCATAGTCCTTTCTGAAAATGAGAAAGGGACTTCTGAATACTCATTTCGAGATATAAACGGATTGAGTATGTCTAATGGATACTATTCAAACGACATTCATATTCATCTATAAATATCACCACATAGAAGCTGAGAAATACACACACGAACTATACTCAAATTTACTTACAAGCAAGTATACCCTCAAGAATCTCACTACCATTCTCCAAGCTTACTGTTGCGACTTAAAAGCTTGAAGAATCACTAGTAGTTCTAAGTGTCCTGAACCTATAAAAAGAGATTGTTATTCGTGAAAGAGTTGAACTTTCAGATACCTTTCTGAAGCTCATTCTCTAGAACGGATACCAATTACTTGGGTCAGTAAAAGAGAAGCTACCATACATTAATAAGTATATTAAGTAGTTCTATCTCTTCAAAGCTCTCTAAAAATTTAACTGAAAAGTTATATGAGCAGTTTTCCTGACAATCAACTTATAACCAATAACATTAATGTGTGGAGTACATGAAGTACTTGATTTGGAAAATCAAAGAAAAGCTCCAAGGTTATCTTGTGTACAGGAAATACTTGTCTCAAGGAGCTAGGGAATAACTCAGGAGGAACATTTGGTTGGCAACCATTTGTTTGTAGGGATCTTTAGAATAGGATTATTGTAAGGAGAACTCAATTATCTATACTAGTGAATTTCAGGTCTCAAAAAGGCCGAAGGGGATTAGTTGGAGGAAACGCCACCTCCATATACCACTATAATTTTTACATTATTTACTTACTCGTATGTATCTTTCTTGCATAGCACTCACACTCTTTATTACTGTAAAGCACAAAACTTATTTATCTATCGCATAAAGTCTTCCACTCTATGAATTGATGTATCAGAAACTCACCAGTTTCGGAGAAATAGTGTTTATCGATAAAAGTTTGAAAAGACTATTCACCCCCCATCCTCTCTAGTCTTTTCCTTTGTCGTTATCTGGACCAACAACTGGGTTAAAGCTGTAAATACAACAGGCTACACTCAGAACCGATGCTTTATAAAAAAACACCATGACAAAACTCCTTATGAGCTTTTTGTCGGTAGACCCCCTAATATCAAACATCTAATAGTGTTTGGTTGTAGATGTTTTGTTCTCAACAATGGGAAAGGATATTTGTGAACATTTTAACCAAAGGGTGATGTTAGTGTATTTCTTCATTGTTTTATGAAATGGATTAGGGATCATCCTATAATCAAATATATTAGAGATCATCCTGCAAACAATGTGATCGGTCCTATTGATCAAGGTGTTAGAACTAGGAGAGCAATAGCTGAAAATGTTAATTCTCTCTTTGGTTGTTTTATCTCAAACATTAAACCTAAAACTATTGACGATGCATTAAAGGATCAAGATTGGATCTCTGCAATGTAAGAAGAGTGGGATCAATTTGAGATAAACAAGGTTTGAAAACTAGTTCCATTTGTAAAAGAAATATATGTGATTGGAACTAAGTGGATTTCAGGAACAAAATAATGAACTGGTGAAATAACCAGAAACAAGGCTAGGTTGGTTGTGAAGGGATTTACCCAGACTGAAGTCTTAGATTTTGATGAGTCTACGCACCAGTTGCAAGATTAGATGCAATAAAACTCTTTCTGGCCTTTGTAGCTCATAATGACTTCAAGGTTTACCAAATGGATGTCAAAAGTGCATTTTTGAATGGTGAACTTTCAAAGAAAGCCTATGTTAATCAACCACCACTCTTTGAAGTTTCCTCAAAAAGTAAATTGGTCTATAAATTACAGAAAGCTCTATATGGACAGAAATAGGCTCCAAGAGCATGGTATGACACTTTGGCCAAATACCTTATGGAAAGTGGTTTTAATAAAGGTTTTTATTTCCATTAAATCATGAAAGAAAACTACTTTTAGTTCAAGTTTATGTTGATGACATTATATTTGGATCTAAAGACAAACAACATTGTGATGACTTTGCAAATGACATGAAAAGCAAATTTAAGATAAGCATGATGAGATAATCGAACTATTTCCTAGGATTGCAAGTCAAGCAACTCGATGATGGAATATTCATTAGTCAAAAACAGTATGCGAAGGATATGCTCAACAAGATTAATCTAAAGCCTTCTGAAAAGAATGCTAAGATACCTATGAGCATAGAAACCAAAATGACTAATACTAAATCTGATAAGAGTGTTGAAAAACATAAGTATAGGAAGTTGATAGGTTCACTACACTACCTTACTGCAAGCAGACCTGATAGTCAATATGCAGTTGTTGTGTGTGCTAGATTTCCGACAAATCCTAAGCAATCATATTACAACATTGCAATAAAGATATTAAGGTATGTTAAAGGTACCATAGATGTTGGACTGTGGTGTCCTAATGAAAGTGGATTGAGTTTAGTTGGCTACTCAGATGTTGACTATGCTGGATCAATGCTTGAAAGGAAATGTACTTCAGGAACTTGACAGTTTATGGGCACTAGACTTATCTCATGGTTTAACAAGAAGCAAAACTCAATTGCTACTTCTACCACAGAGACTGAATATATTGTCGATGGTTGTTGTACAACTCAAATATTATGGATTCAACAACAACTTAAAGACTATGGACTCAATAAAGAGAGAACTCCCATTTTTTGTGACAATACAAGTGCTATTGAGATCACCCAGAATCCAAAGTTTCATGCTAGAACCAAGCACATTGGTGTTAGACACCACTTCATTAGAGACCATGTTGAGAAAGGCAATATAGAGATTTTCAAGGTTGATAATGAAAATCCACTTGCATATATCTTCACCAAGACATAGTCTTGGGTTAATGGAGTTACCAAAGAACTGAATAAGTTCTAATCTCTAAGGTTTGAGTGAGAAAAAAGGGAATAGGAAACAGGTATATGATACGGGCATTCAAATAACCAATTTGTAAAGTAGTGATGCAAAAAGGTTTCTGAGAAATGAGACTCAGAAAGGCTTAGACGTATCTGGAACGGGTATCCAAAAAGGCTTTGTTGGTATACATCCTACGGTTTCTGAGACGGGAACTCAGAACATCTATGTGGTCGCATAATGTGGGGGAACATACATTCTACCAAGTACAAGTTATGAGAGTCAAACATGTCTAGTGTTCTGTGTTGTTGCCATTTTTATGCTAACTAACATAAGACAAGACTCGGTTCTCAGAATGATAAGTCCAAAGACTGTATTTTCTCACTCAAGAATAGTGACGTATGGATATGATTTGCCAAAATTCATTAAGTGGGCACAATAACATTCGGTGATTGATATTATTACAAAGATATTCAACAAGAACCCTTAATAAATAAACATTTCATCTCAATGGCTGAGATTGATCCTTGAGAAGCAATGCATGTTGCATAAACAGTCATGGCTCACTATGCATTTTATGCAAAGTGAAAATGTATACCACGCCGATGCAGTGTACACAGATACACATACACATTTTATGTATGTATGTTGTATCTATGCATTATTTACTTACTATATATAAAGGATTTTGGTTAAAGACAAACACTTTTACCAAATTCGAAATTTCTCTCTTGCATCAAAACAGCAAAAACCTTCAAGTTTTCTCGTAAATCCTACTGCAAATCATGTTGTTTCTTGTTTAGTCTTCTGAAAATATAGACTAATCTTCTCTAATTGTTTGCTAACCTTACACGAAACACTCACTCTCAACCCTATATAAGAGATGGCTCCCAAAAAGACCTCTTCCAAGAACACCGTTGCAACTATTTCTTCTGCTGAAAAAGTAAGGAGATAGGGAATTGCAGGTGTTTAATAAACGATTGATGGGTAAAGTAGCCCAGATGACTGGACCTCCAGCCTCGAAGTTAACTGGGGTGCTCACATGGTGGAACAATATATAACTGTTGACATTGCCTCCACCCCATATAGGAACTTGATATTGAAAATGCTTGAAAAAGCACATGTCAATAAATTCCTTTATGCAGCTCCTAGTGGTCTCTCACCACTAGATGTCCTGGAATTTTACAACAATTCCAGAGTCTATAACAAGGTCTCCTATGGAGTTGAGGAAACATACATAACGCAAGTGTTCAAGATACATAAATTTACCTTGACTGCAATAAGTTTTGCAAAATATTCAGTCTGAAGAATCGAGGCACAAACTGTGAAATCAACACACCAAGATTCTGGATGATAGTGTCAGAATTCTTTATGAAGAGGCTGCAAATGACAAAATTGAAGATTGTCCATCCTCGTTCATATTGTGAGATATCTGCACAAGACATTTGTTTGAACACTGGAACGTCTTGGCTTTCTTGTTACATTGATGCTTTGATGGCAACAAAGGAGGGGTTGACCAGATAAGCCTGGAACAGTGGATGATAATGAGCATTCTCCTGAAAGAATTGAATGATAAGGAAAACCTCTTCAATTGGGGGAAGTACATATTCATGAAATTTTTGCAAAGGGTCAAGGAATTTGAACCCAAGATAGTCAAAGGTCGTGCTGACACCACGGCAAATATGCACTATGACCCCGAAGATATGCTATCTATTGGAGAAGTTTGACATAGTGCTCAGAGAGCATATGAACATCCCAGTGACCAACAACATGTACAAGCATGCATATGAGGAAGCCTTGAAGAAGGCTCCCAAGGGAGAGTTGGTGGCACAGGGAGAAGGGATTTATGAGGAAGAACAAGTTGAGGTCCAAGTTGACAAGAAACCAAGTTTCAAGAAGCAAAGAACTACTCGCAAGAAACTTGCAAAAATTGTTCTTGTTGAAGCACAACCGCCAGAAAGGGCTGAAGAAGTAGAAGCCCCACAAACATGTCCTATCCAGAAAGATGCCATTTCTGATAGAAGAACAGGCAGCTTAGGCAAAACGCCAGAGATATCCGTGAAGGAACATAATGACATCAATGATTCAGTCCTAGACTTTGACAGTAACGACTCCGATGATAATATCTCTCTGGTAGATGCACTGAAGAGATCACGGGTAGAAACTCATGGTGGAGTCTCAAGCTCAACTCCTCTGAAGAAAAGAGCTAAGGTGACTGAACCAGCGTCTCAAACAGATGGACTAGTCACACTCCAATGTGAAGATGAAGGTTTTGTGGATAGTGATAATGTTGGAGGATACTGAAATTGCCTCCACATTCAAGTTGCCAGCAAACTTGATTGCTGAAGAAATTCCTACAATAGAGCAGGTTCCTCAACTCTCTGAGAGGGATCAAAGTAAGACGGATACTCAAAATGATAAGTAGAGGAAAGGTTCGACGTACCAGAAACTTCAAACAAGCACAAAGCATAGGATGTTGATCAACAAGCACAAAGCATAGGATCTCCACAAGTTCATCTGTCTGAAAACATTTAGGTAGCAGAGTGGTTTATCTTTAACTTGTAAACATTTTATGTTAACTTGTTACTCATATACCTTCGTTGTTACAGGCTAGTTTGGAAACACAAGCTCCAGGGGAAGAAAGTTTGTCCACCCCTCTGAATGAAGAAGAGGTTCATTCAATCTCTACACATCAAGAGCATGTGATACACATAGTCAATTATTTATGAAAAATAAATAATCTGATTTTCAATTGTCTCTTATGTGTATTTAACTTCTGTTGTTTCTAAACAGGCTCTAACTGAGAAAGCAGTTGAAGTGGTTGTGACACCACAAGACCAAGTCATTCCAGAGGTTGAAAAGCCTTCTGAATATGTTGTTCATGAGCCTTCAATCGAGAAGGTAGATAACACTGGAAACATCTTTCTGTGAAGAACTTGTGAATACAATGTTTAATCAAACGCAATGTTTTCTTCTTACAGGTTCAATCAGAAGAAAATGTTGGTGGGGGTATTGTTGCGACTTCTCCATCGCCAGTGGACATAGACAATGCCGAGAAGGCAAAGTCACCAGAAAGAATTCCAGAGACCTCAATAGTTTCTAAGAGACATGATTCTGAGCTTCCAAATTTGGAAGTAAGTGACAACTCAGTACCTCATATCTCTTCAAAATCCTTTTTGTCACATATTTCTAAACATGCATTTTTTATTGTAATTCTCTGGTTCAGTTAGAAAGAATGGTTGATGAGGAAACAACTTCTCCTCACAACAAGATATCTGAAGCACCAATTGCTCCAGAGGTTCCAATAAATGAGCCTAGTGTTTCTACACATGTATGCTTAGTTTGCTATATAACTTCAATTTTCTCAGATATCTAGCAAGTGGTTTGAACAAAACTAACTTGTACTCTTTCTTTCAGGCTCAAGTTGACGTGCCCCAGTAATTTATGTGGAAACACCACTCAATCTACTCGAGTTATTCCAGACAGTCACTCTGAAAAAACATTTGAAATGTTACAAGTTATAGCAAAAGCTCAGAAAGGCTGATCTTTTAGAAATTGCCAGAGTGATCTATAACAAAGAGCAAAGAGCTAGAGCATTTGATCTAGAAAACTACGTCCATCCAATGCTCCCTACAAAGAATTATTCTCAGTATTCTCTGATGCATGAAGACTTCTTGACATAAGTGGCACAAAAACTAGTAGCGGCTTTCCAAGCTGGTGATGAACAAACCAAGAAGCAAATGGTCTTCGACCCTGCATTTCCAAAGTCACTAAGAGTATATCCCTCATAGAAGGAGGAAGTAAATGGCAACAACGTCACATTGCCAGATGAGATCAACTTGGTTTCTGAAGATGAGGAAGAAATCGGCGAGAATGACTTCCAGGAACCTCCTTCAGAACATCACAAGGATGGTGATGATAAGAAGAATGCGACGATGATGATAGTCCAGAACCAGGGACTGGTGGCATTGCTCAAGGCAATATTGGTTCTGGTGTAAAACAATCTGCTCCAACCAATACTCAAAAGACTCCACATTCATCACCTAAGTCTCAACCACCTTCTACAACCTAACAAGCCTCTCTGGAACAGGCTAGGCAGGCTGCCAGACTTTATGCTAAAATAGAAGCTGCTAAACTTCGAGTTGCAAAACTCAAAAAGTTGTTGGAAAAAGAAACAAGACTTACTCTGGAATGTCAATCCCAGATTGAAGAGAAGCAAGCCCATAGAATGAAGTTCCAGGCAGAATACTCCAAGGAAAGGGAACTCCTTGCTGAGAAACTACAATTGAAAAGAGATATCAAAGTCACGGCTGCAGAGTTGGATGCTCTGGTGACTGAAGATAATGAGCACGATGTTGAGGATGCATCAGAGAAGCAATTACCAATTGCTTCACATAAGGGTAAAGGAAAATGGTTGTCGGTCTGAATGAAAATGATGAAAACCTCATTGAAAGTGAATAAGAAGAAGAAGAAGAATGCCCAGATCGTTTGGCACCAGAAGTAGATGCTATGCCAACTTCTCACCTAAAAAAGGGAGTTGTTAGCACCACATATATTCTCATGCCCAGCCACTATTGCTAGAGACGCTGAATACGTGGGCATAAGTTTTGTGTATGCCAAGTTTAGTGAAGAGTTGCTCAAACAAGACACCGACGTTCTTGCTACTTTCCCATAAACCATGAATCTTGTTGCTAAACTTCTACTCAAAAGAGCTACAACAATTGCACTAGCCCATACAGAGCTAGGCATGATAAGGGATGAAGATTGAAACTTTGCAAACAAGGCACTGGACGAGGCATTATATGCTACCCAGAAAGCTGAGGCTATTTTCCGTCAACTAGAAGAGCTAAATCAAAGGAGATTCTACTCCTAAGAGAAAAATCAAGAGCTCAAATCAGAGATCCAAAAGCTTGTCAAGTTCACAACTATATGCAGAGCAATTTTGAATCACTCTCTGATTCATACGCGAGTTTGAGTAAGTCATTCATGACTATGGGGGAAGAGTTATCTGTGCCTCAGAAAGGCCAAGGCAGAAAGAGGAAACAACCACCTCCCTCCACAAGTCAGGCTCCAGAAATGAACAATGCTCTAGAACTCGAGGTTGTTGAACAACCAAGAGTATCTACAACATCAACAAGGCTTAAAAGCGTGATAACTAGGAGATCCAAGGCCCTTATTATATCTGAATTGAAGAACGGCAAACGAAAAGACTACAAGGGGGGGGGGGGCTGAATAGCTTTTAAAACTTTTGTCGATAAACACTATTTCGCAGCAACTAGTGGGTATCTGATACTTAAATTCAGAGAGCGGAAGACTTAAGCGATAGATAAATGTAATTGTTTTTTGCAGTAGTAAATGTGTTTGTGTGTCATGGAATGTAAATACAGAATAGTAAATAACACAACAAGTATAGAGGTATTTTGAGGTGGCATAATCCTCCAACTAGTCCACTTCGGCCTTTCTGAGACTTGGAATTCACTAGAATAGACAATTGAGTTCTCTATACAATATATCATATTCTAAGATCCCTTACAAACAAATGGTTCCTAACCAAATGTTCCCCCTAAGTTGTTCCCTAGCTCCTAGAGCCAAGTACTTCCTTTACTCAAGATAACCTTAGAGCTATTCCTTGATTTTCCAAATCAAGTACTTCTTGTACTCCACGCGTTGATGGTGTTGGTTATAAATTTATTGTCAAGAAAGCTTCTCGTATAACTTTTCAGCTATATTTTCAGAGAGCTTAGAAGAGATAACACAACACTGCTTGATACACTTATTCAATGTATGGTAGGTTCTCTTCTACTGACCCAAGTAATTGGTATCTGTTCTGGAATGAGCTTCAAAAAGGGTATCCGAAAGTTCAACTCTTTCACGAATAATAATCTCTTGTTATAGGTTCAGGACACTTAGAACTACTGGTGATTCTTCGAGCTTGTTAGTCACAACAGAAAGCTTGGAGAATGTAGTAAGATGCTTGAGAGAATACTTTGCCTGGTAAATAGATATGAGTGTAATTCGTTTGTGTATTTCTCATCTTTTAAGTGAAGATATTTATAGATGAATATGAGAGTCGTTTGAATAGTATCCGTTAGACCTTCACAAAATTTAATCCGGTGATGTCTCGAAATGAGTACTCAGAAGTCCCTTGCTAATTTTTTAAAGAGGACTATGCATTGAGTGACTTTCCAGCCGGTGTAATTAATACATCGTACTATTTCTTGTTTTGTAGTCTCAACAGACACATGAGCCTTTATGAAAGCTAGCATGCTCCTAAATTCAGTGATGTCATATGCTCAGAGACCTGTTATGTGCAACATATGCACTGTGCAATATGCTTTCTGATCATAGTCTATCTGAGGAGACTTAACCTTATGTCTTCAAAAACTTTTGCAATCATCAGTCTTCAAATCTTCAATTAAAATCCATTACTAGGATCCTTCTTCATGGCCTTCTTCGAAATATAAAATTACATCAAAGACCTAATAATTCTATTACAAGTTTTACTAGACTAACATACTAAGTGATTTCCTCTTTTACAATGTTCAAGTGAACCAAGAGTACTAGTTACCTTTCTGTACTAAGATATGTCATATGGTGATTTTTCAAAAATATTAACAGATATTCCTAACAAATTTCCCCCTTCTTGATCAGTCAACCATGATTATCTTCAAAGTCCTATTACAAACATGGAAGTGAATAAAATCCACCACTTAATTATTTCAAATGATATTCAGTCAGTTAATTAAGTGTAGAAAGTAAACATCAACCAAATCACAAGAAGTGATCTTTGCTGACAAGTTATCTTCTATTAATGGTTTCTGAGAGTATGATCATCAAAACGAACTATTATAGAACATAAGATAACTTTTACAAAAGTATTACACCAAAATACAGTTAGCAAAATTACACAAACTACTATGTAAATTAGGACAACAGGAGAGTCCAAGCTCCAAGTAGGACATCCTAAAATACTAGTCTTCAAGTCTTCAAAATTAACTTTGGATCAGAAACCACAAGTTCTTCAGCACCTTTCTGGATCAATGGATCTGGTCATCAACCTTCATGCAGTCTTCAGCATATTCATAGAGAAGCCTTCTAACATAGAGCTCTGTCTTTCTGGCTAATCCACGAAGGTCCTTGTAAGTCTTGGCAGGGTCTTTGTTTTTCTAGAACAAAGAGCTTGACCCAGTAGTACTTGCCCCATTCCCATGCATGTAATACCTTAAGCTGAGATAGCTCATGATGTTCATAGATGATCTCAAGATATGCAATGTCATCCATATATTCTTCAGCAGTCATATAGAAGGATTGGTCGACTTTAATACCTAACAATTTCTTCTTGTTATAGGTACCATCCAAATTTTGAACTTTGTGCACATCATCAGGCGTTGGATAAGGACAGGTAAAGTCAAGTAGCTTTTTCATAGCCTCAGTCCTCTTCTTAAATTCAAAGTCAAGCCATGCTATGGTGTTTGCTGGATTTAGGAATAAGGGCTTGTGAGTTCTCCATGCCATCATCTGATTGTAGATAGGTTCTGGAAACGTCTTGTTTAATAATAGATGATTTAGCTGAATAATCTAGTATCTATTCTGGAGGTGTATGCACCTGTAGGCTGATTGGTTGTCATCAGTCTTGAAATACTCATCTGGGCACCAACTGGCCTTTCTTCTTGTATAGTCTCTTGAACTTTGCCAAATTGTAGATCCCTTCGCCTTTTTCTATTCAATTCTTTCTCCAGTGAAAGTTCTTCATGCTTTCTGGGAGCTGTGCTGGAAGATCCACCTGGAATCGACTTGGTATTCCCGGAAGGAGTTTTGGCAGTAATTGGTCTGGCAGCCAACGGTGATTGAGGGAGGCTACCCATTAGTATCATTACCATCATCATTAAAGCTTTGGAAGTGGATGCTCATCAGTGTTAGTCTCATAATCATCATCATTGAAGTTTCGAACTGGAGACTTACATGAATCCTAACATTTAATTTCTCCTTCTTCCTTCTCTTCTGGTTCTTTCTTCAGTTGTCACAGAGGCCTTGGAACCCCTAGTGATCACACTTCTAAACCTTGTAGTAACTCTAGGTTCATAAACCTGGAGTTCTTCAGAATGAAAGTCCCTTTCTGGAACCTGAGTGGAGGTACTTGTTTTCTCTTCCTACCTTTGCCTTTCTGGGCCGCAATATTCACTTCCTCCATAGTCATGAGTGCTTGACTCAAAGTAGCATAAGAATGAGAAAGTGACTCAAAGTTGGTTTGCAGATTGTTGTGAACTAGGACTAACTTATGGACTTCTGCCTTGAGCTCTTGATTCTCTTTGAGAGTAGCTCCTCCTTTTGATTAAGCTCTTCAAGTGGACGGTAGATGGCTTCTACTTTCTGAGTGGCATAATATGCTTCCTCAATTTACTTGTTTGATTGTTGCAATCTTCATCTCGGACCATGCCTAGATCTTTTTGGGATAAGGCAATGCTAGTGGCTTTATGCAGCAAGAGCTTAGAAACATGCTTGAGGTCAGATGGGAAAGATGCAAGTACTTGAAAGTCTTCTTCAATCAACTATGAATGGAATTTTGCAAACACATCACTTCTTCCTAAAGATTTGTCGACTCTGGAAGTGATGGCTAGTGAGGAGAAGATACATGGAGCAATGAACTCTCTCTTGTAATATAAGAGAAGTATTGCATCTTCTTCTAGAGCCAAATTATGTGTCTCATCATCATCAGTGCTCACATAGATATGATCATCCTGATAAATTGAGTCGAGCTCATCAACCATTTTGCCTTTTCCCTGGGCACTGCCTTTCTGATATGATGGTAATTGTAGCCTATCTGATACAGCCTTAGCATCATGCTCGGTATCGTATGTCACTAGAGCGTCCAACTCTGCATCCTTGTCATCAATGTCTTTCTTTAATTATTCCTTTTCAGCAAGGAGTTCCTGCTCCTTTTCATTCTCTGCCTCGATCTTCAGTAATCAGGCTTCCTTAGCTTCAATCAGAGACTGGTACTCTTGATTGAGCTTGCTTTCTTCTTTCAACTTTTCCTTGAGTTTTGCAACTCAAATTTCAACATCTTTCAGGTCTTCTTGTAAAGCAGCCTATTGATTTTGATCTTGGGATACTTGCTGGTCTTGTTAGTCTGCTGGTGGTGGTGATTTTGGTGATGATGGTGGATCTCTATGAGTAGTGTTTGGAGCAGGTGAAGTCCATGTTCCTGCACTTCCTTGTGCCATTCCACCAGTCTCTGGTGTCGGACTTTCATCGTCTTCATCATCCTATGGGTTGTGATCACCTCCTTTAGGATGTTCAGATGAAGAATCAACATCATTCTCATCAGTTTCCTCTTCTTCATCTGATACCAGTTTGATTACAGTGGGAAGTGTAATCATTTGCCCGTTTACTTCCTCTTGTTCAGAGGGATAAACTCTGAGGGTTTGGGGTAAAGCAGGGTCTAGTGCCATCTTCTTTCTGGTTTCTTCATCACCAGTGTTGAAGGCATCCATCAACTTCTTCCCAACTTCATACGTGAAGTCATCATGCATCAAGTTGTAATGAGAATAATCATCTATTAGGAACATTGCATGGACATAATTCTCCAAATCGAAGGCTCCTGCCCTTCTTTCTTTGTTGTCAATTACCTTGGCAATCTCCGTAAGATTGGATTTTATGAGCTTTTGCCACTGCATGAAATACATGAAATGTCTCTTGAGGGTGATTGTCTGGAAAATCTTAAGTAGATCAATTGGTGCATGCACGTCGATCATTGGTATCACTTGAGCCTAAAAGAAAGTTTTCAAGTTAGTTTTATTCAAACTTACTTGTGGTTATCTAAGAATAAAGAAGTTTGTGTCTAGTTGAGCATACATGTGTATCAACACTAGGCTCATTGACTTGAAATTCTGGAGCAATAAGTGCTTCAGATACCGTTTTGAGAGGAGTGACAGCTTCCTCAACAACCATTCTTTCTGCTTGAGCATGAGAATTAAAATCAAAATGCACATTATGGATTTGATTAGAAAATTTATGTTCATAACGAACAATCTTGATTACTGAGGTATCACTTACTTCTGTAGTTGGAAGCTCAGTATCAATAATTTGCTCATAAGCCATGACGGTTTCTGGCACCCTTTCTGGAGACTCTACCGTCTCGGCAATATCAACATCCATGGGTGATGGAGATTTCTGATTGGTTTCTCCATCAACCTGTTCTTCAATTTGAACCTAAAAGAAGAAACAAACGCATTGATGAAGTAGTGAAATATGACATGTCATTCTGAAGGAAAATTGATTCTATTTTTGTATACCTTCTCAACAGAAGGTTCAGAAGCAATTTCCTCAAAAGACTTTGCAGTCTCTGAAATGACTTGTTCTTGTGGAATGGATTCCACTTCACTTACTTCCTCAGTTTGAGCCTGTTCATAGAGACAAAGAATGAAGTGTTAAAGCCAAACTTATAAACTTATTTAAAACCAAGTTATTTATTTTTCAGAAACAACTAACTACATGTATCACATACTCTTCTGTAGGTACTCCTTCACTCTGAGCAACCAACTCATCTCTGGCAGCCTTTCTTCAAAGCTTCCTCATAAGCATGTCGGTACATTGTGTTGGTCACTTGAATGTCCAGATGCTCTCTGAGAGCAATTCCACATTTCTCTAAAATGTAGAAAATTCTAAGACCATAGTGCATGTTAGACTTGGTGTATGCACGGCCTTTGATGATTTTGGGCTCAAACTCATTGACCCTGTTCACAAACTTCATGAACAAATACTTCCCCCAATTGAAGAGGTTGTCTCTATTCGTTAGTTCCATCTGGAGAATGGCCATTATCATCCACCTCTCCAGGCTTTTCTGTTTAATGCCACCTTTGTTTCCGTCTAAGAATCTATGTAGGATGCTGGCAAGCACGTTCCAGTGCTCAACCAGGTGTCTGGTCCTGATGTCTCCCAATATGAAAGATGAGGGGAAGTCCTCTATCTTGTCATTTGTTGCTTCTTCATACAGCACTCTGAATGCAGAGTTCAGAGATTTGTCTTTTGTGTTGATCTCCCATGTTGTCCCACTATTTTTGAGACGGAAGATTTTGCAAAAAGCATCACAATTAAGATGTATTTCTACACCTTGAACCTTCGATAGAATGAACGTCTCCTTGACATTGTTCACTATCTTGGTGTAGACATGGAAAGAGTTATAAAACTCTAAGACAACAACTGGAGATAATCCAGTAGGGGCGGCAGAAAGAAATTTCTTGATGTGTGCCTTGGATAGCATCTTCACAATCAAGTTCCTGTCGGGAGTGGAGGAAATAGCCATATTTAAGTACTGCTCCACTATGTGCGCTCCCTAATTCATTTGGAGGATAGAAGTCCAGTCCTCTGGGTTAAATTTACCCAGCAAGCGTTTGTTCAACACTTGCAAAACCCTCTCTTCTTGCTTTTGAGCAGAAGAAGCGGTTGTAGCTGAGTTCTTGGATGAGGTCTTGCTGGGTGCCATCTCTTATATAGAGTTTCTGGGTAGGATTAGAGAAGACTTAAGTAATGGTCAGAAGATTAGCAGAAGGATTCGTAAAAAACGTAGATATTTTTTGCTATTTTGATGCATGGTAAAATTTCGAATTTAGTAAAATTGTTTGTCTCTTACTAGAATCCTTCATATATAGCAAGATAAAATACATAGGTACAACATACGTATAGAAATCCGTATATGTAATTGTGTACATTGCATCGGCGTGGTATATTTTTCTGCTTTGCATTAAATGCATCGTGGGCCATGACTATTTTCTCAACAGGCATTACTTGCCATGATTTAATCTCATCTGCCGAAAATAAAACGTTTTATTCATCAAGGGCTCTTGTTTAATATCATGTAATGATATTAATCAACACTTGTTCCCGTTTCCACTTGATGAATTTTGGCAAGATATATCCATAAGTCACTATTAGTGTATGAGACCAGAAAACCTTTGGACTTATCATTTCAGAAAGCAAGTCTTGTTTTATGTTACTTATCATATAAATGGTAAGAACACAAAAACCTAGACATATTTGACTTTCAGAAATATGTATAATGTTGCACTATTTGGTTCTCACATACTTCGTGTCTTAAATGGTTTTCTGAATTCCTCTGTCAGAAATTTCCATTGGATATATGACATGTCCATAGTATTTGAGTTATAGCATTGTATACTTATAGAATATATACCAACATGTCTTTCTGGATCTATCTTTCCATAAGACTAAAGTCTTTCTAAGTCATAAGTTTCAGAAACCTTGACATCCTTCTTATTAGATAGGCTTTCTGAATACCCGTTTAAGAAACATGTCCTTCATTTTCTCTGTTCCATTCCAACTGTTTTAGATACTTAGAACTTTTCAGTTCTGAAGCATCTCCATTAACCCAAGACTATGTCTCAAGGATAAGAACCTACTTTCCTAGAGTTGCTTAGTGAAGATATCAGCAAATTGATCTTCAGTGAAAATCTTTAGAATCTCTATATTGCCTTTCTCTACATGTCTCTGATGAAGTGGTGTCTAACATCAATGTGCTTAGTTCTAGCATGGAACTTTGGATTTTGAGTAATCACAATAGCACTTGAGTTGTGACATAAAATGGGAGTTTTCTCTTCATTAAGTCCATAGTCTTTGAGTTATTGTTGTATCCATAAAATTTGAGTAGCACAACAACCAGCAACAATATATTCAGCTTCTGTGGTAGAAG
>JAYMSP010002088.1:0-26426 GCA_036897095.1 Plantago elongata
AAAAACATTCTCAGCAAGATTATGAATTGTTGTATAACACTCCACAACATGATAGTTGAAGATGAGCGCCACAAATATCTAAACTATGACGAAGAAATTGAACAGCTCGGACAAGATACCCGTGAGCATGTGCCAGATCTCATTGATGGAGTTCGTATCCGTCGGACACCGTCTAAAATAAATACTATCCCGAAATACATGATCAATTTACACCGGATGCATAGTTTATCACGCACACCCATCTAACAAACGACTTAATGGAACATATTTGGAGACTACAATGAAGATGAGTCTTCTCCAGTCGGGGTTGTGTGTTTGATTATTTTCGATGTTGTGTGTTGTCTGTTTGTTAAATTTTATCTTCGTTCGATTTCAATTTCCCGCACTATGTTGTAATATATTCCTGGTTTGTTCTATCTCAATAAATTATAAAACGTCTTCAATAAAATGCAATTTGATTAATTTCAACTTCTTAACAATTTTACAATATGTAAATGAAAAAAATAAAAAATAAAAAAATGACGTGGCATTCACGACGTGACGACGACGCGTCACCACTGCAGAAAAAACGCATGACGACGCGTTGTAGTCCGTCACCATTGGAGATGGTCTAACGCAAACACGGAAGGACCCAATCGCAATAATTAATTATTCTTATCGTTAGTCCAAACGTTTATGTTGTTAAATGTTAACTAAGTAATGTTACAATATAAGAAAATATTAATATTAAAAATATATGCATGTTGATTAATAACATCAATAATTTTATTAATAATATATGTGTGTGTGTGTGTGTGTGTGTGTGTGTATTTTATAAATTATCTAAATACCACATTTCAAGAGACAGTACTCATTTTTAATTTCTGAAAAAGATTAAGTTAACAATTGAATTTAAATGTCATAGGGTTTGTTCTCACAATTCTTTTTCCTTTTCAATTTTAAGATTAAAACATGACTTGATCAATGATGTAATAGATTGAAAAAATGTAGGAAAAATAAAAATGGTTAATGAACGATTTATAACATAAGAAAATTTCGAGTTGATACTTAATATATGATTTTTAAAATTATGTGATATATTTTCTGATTTTTAAATTTAGTTTTTCAATTTTTTTAATTATGTTTTTTAATTATTTTTAATATTTTCCAATTTTAAAAATATTTTATATTTTTTAAAAATCATGTTTTTACATTTTCCTACCTTCTCAAATTAATTTTTTATTTTTAAAAAAATTATTTCCTAGATTTAATGGTAGAGCAACATGTGTTCTCAAAATTCTAAGAGTGCTTCTTTAGGTCCTTCCTTGTTTGCTATTTTGTCACCTCCATATATGGCGCGAGAATCCTTGTAGTTTAGATTGTCCAGAATATCCGTTCTTCTTTGTTTGTAGTTGCGTTGTTTGTGTCGGTTTTGCTTTACCTTTTAGTTCTACTCGCTTCCTTTTCTTTGTCTATTTTTTTTTCCTGTTTTGTCAGCCAAGCCTCATCTGGTGTTTGTGTGGTTTTTCTTTTTCTTTTTATGTGTTGTTTTACAGGCTCCTCTATTGATCTTCTCGTCTCTTTGAGCCGTATAGTACTAATCTTGTGTCTGGTCGACGATATTGGACTCATGGGGTCAAAAATGTCTAAGGATTTGGTTTCGAAGTTATCTCTGACTACTGCTGAAGAATGTGCAATTCTATTTCAACGGATGTTTGGCAGTCAAGTTTCAGGAATTTTGAGCAATGTCTTGTCGGTAAGGTTCTATCAAGGAAACAAATTCATCTTGAGTCGCTAGAGAAGACTTTACTGGGGGTATGGAATTTGGCAAAGGGTGAAAATTTTCAAAAACTCGATCCTGATCGTTTTCTTGTCGTCTTTGGCAACAAGTTAGAATAGAAGCAAGTTCAACATCGTGGACCATGGGCTTTTGATAAGAATCTCGTGATTCTACGTGAGATTTCTGATGGAGGGAATCCCAAAATTGTTAATCTGGATTTATGTGACATTCATGTCCACATTACGGGACTGCCAATCGGGTTTGGCAATCGAGCCATTGCTATGATTATTGGCCAAGCCATGGGGGAGTTCATTGATTTTGATGAGCATGTTGCTAAAGGAGTGGTATCTAGTTCTCTGCGTGTTCGTGTCCGTATTAATATTACAAAGCCTCTACTTCGTGTTCTAAATATTAACAGTCCGAATGGCACAAAAAATCAGGTTACGATTTCTTACGAGAAACTTCCAAATTTATGCTATTTTTGCGGAATTGTTGGATGTTTAGTTCAGAATTGTCACACATGTTTGGAGGAGTTGGGGGGCAATGATAATGTTGCTGCAGAATTATTGCGTTATGGAAACTAGCTTCGTTTCAATTCCATGAGCCAGGGGAACAAATTCATCAACTCTCATAGTGTTATTGGTTCCCGGGAATTTGTTTATAATTCACAGCTTCCAGGTATTCTGGGTTCTAGTCTGTCACGGGGGGCGTCAGCAACAAATGGTGGTTCTTCTAGTAGAGATCAGATTCCGAGTTGTGATGGCCATAAAGGTGAAAAAAACCAGTTGGGAGGTAGTTACAATCGTGATCAGCAATTAGCGATTTTTATGGGTGAGGAAACTGCCAAGTTAGCAAAGTGGAAAGGCAAGGAAGTTATTGGTTCTACTTCCACGCAGTCAAAGTCAACTCCTGGCAACTTTCATTCTGAGATTATTTCTGTCCCTACTCCAAACACTATTGACCCACTTCAGCCTATGAATATCTAATCACTCCATCACCTGAGCCCAATACCCAAACACATGAGCCCAAACTTGATTTCTCCTTTGAACCTTTCTCAGCCCAAACCAAATCTTACCGTAAATTCCGCCCAATTGTAGCTGATTCTCCAATGCCTTTACTTACTCTAGTACCTCCAATCCCAATTTTTCCATCTATTTCGCCCCTTCCCAAAAAACAGGGTCGCCCAGCCAACCCCTCACATTCGACCAACACAACTAAACCAAAAAAGACCACTGTCCTCTAAACCAATCTCCAAACAGTTCTATTCCACACAAAAAAACAACGCGTCTCGGATGAATTCCGTCAATGTTCTGAACCAGAGGTTGGTGTTGCTCAGCAACCCCGCCTATCACCATGATTTGCCTCTCCTAGAACTGTCAGGGCTTGGGTAACCCTTGGACAGTTCGTGCTTTGGATTCTGCTATCAAACTTCATCGGCCTAGTTTAGTGTTTCTTGTGGATACTCGTTTATGTAACTTAGAGATTGATATGTTAAAGCAGCAATTTCATATGTTTGGTTTAGGCGTTTCTTCTGTAGGTTCTTCTGGTAGTTTAGCTTTACTTTGGACCAAGGAAACTAATGTAGTGGTCTAAAGCTTTTTTAAATACCATATTGTTGCAAATATTCCGTGTGATGTTTATTCACCTTTGTGGCGTTTTACCGGCTTTTATGGAGAATCTGAAACTAGTTTGAGAAAACAAACTTGGAAACTTTTTAAGGACTTGGGCATTAGTTCGAACAGAGAATGGCTTTGCATGGGTGATTTTAATGAACTATTGATGCAACGTGAAAAGCAAGGGGGCTTGCGTATATCGGAATGACGTTTAAGGGATTTCAGGGATCGTTATCTTTTGATGGGTTGATCGACATGGATTTTAAAGGCTATCAGTTCACTTGGTGTAACAATCAGTTGGAACCATACACTATTTGGTGTTGAAGCTTGCTGGTCCTTCCCCTTCCCGTCATAGACCACATAACTCTTTTAAGTTTGAGGCCATGTGGCTCAAATATGTTGATTGTGAATCGACTATACGTAATGAATGGTCGGACGGTTTGGGTTTGCTCTCTAATCTGGAGCAGTGCCGGGTTGGGTTATTGAATTGAAATACTAAATCGTTTGGGGAAATCAACAGACTCTAACTGCGAAAAACGCGAACATCATTCGTCAGTTGAAGATCGAACTTGAAACGACATTGGATAAGGAAGAAATCTTATGGCGTTAGCGTTCCAAAGTACAATGATTTGCAGAGGGGGGATAGAAACACTCGGTATTTTCATGCTAGAGCGTCCAAGCGTGCAAAGAGGAACATGATAGAGGGTCTGCGGAATTCTCATGGAAAATTGTGTTCAAGACGAGATGAGATGGCCAGATTATTAATCGTTACTTTGAGGATATCTTTCATTCCAGGAATCCAACTTCTGCTGATTTGGATGATGTGATTAGTACTGTACGTCCCAGAATTTCGCAAGAAATTAATTCTGATTTGAGCCGAGTATACTCCCCATATGAGGTAAAGAAAGCACTCTTTGATATGTATCCTTTAAAATCTCCTAGTCCTGATGGTATGCCTCCTCTTTTTTATCAACGTTTTTGGCATATTATGTGTGATGATGTGAGTAGATGTGCTCTTGATTTTTTGAATAATCACAATCTGGATCATGTTCTTAATTTTACCCATATTATCTTGCTTCCCAAGTGTCAAACACCAGAGGTTGTATCCCAATTTTGCCCTATAAGTCTTAGTAATGTTATGTTTAAAATAGCTTCTATAGCTATTACAAATAGACTTAAACCTCATATGCATTCCTTAATATCCGAAACACAGTCTGCATTTGTGCCTGGCCGTCTTGTTTCAGACAATGTCTTGGTAGCGTATAAAATAAATCATTATTTAAAGCAAAAAATCAAGGGTAAAGAATCTTTTATGGCTTTAAAAAATTTGATATGAGCAAGGCCTATGACAGAGTCAAATGGATATTTCTGGAACGAGTGTTGCATAGATTAGGCTTTCTTCCCTCCTTTATTGATTTAGTTATGCTCAGTTTATGTACAGTTCGTTATTTTGTATTGCTAAATGGTGAGCCTCCTGATCCAGTCCAGTCAAAGAGGGAAATTCGTCAGGGAGATCTTCTTTCATCCTATTTGTTTCTTTTTTTCCAGAAGCATTTACTTCTTTACTTTGTGATGTTGAGGAGAGGGGGGTTTCTGTGAGCCCTAGAGCACCTAGGATCTCTTATCTTCTTTTTGCTGATGATACACTTATTTTATGTCAGCTTATGTTGATGCAGCTAATGAGATTTCTAATATTCTCCACCGTTATAGTTTTGCCTAGGGACAAGAGATTAATATACATAAATCCACTGTGGTCTTTAATCGAAATATTTCTAATGACGGGGTTGCAGAAATTTGTGACTTATTACCGGTCGGTGTGGTTAATCGTCATGAGAAGTTTCTTAGTTTACCAACAGAGATGGAAAAATCGAAAATGGAAGTCTTTGGATGTTACATGAAAGGGTTTGGGGGTAAACTTCAATCCTTCAATGGGCGACATTTCTCTAAAGTGGGATAGGAGGTTCTTATTAAAGCGGTGTTGCAAGCTATTCCGACCTGCGTTATGGGATGATTCCAGATTATCTTCTCCAAGAGATAGAATCTATCATTGCAAAGTTTTGGTGGGGGTGATGGGAGCAAGAATAAGATTCATAGCATGATGGAGGTATGAGATTTCGAGATTTAAGGAGCTTTAATTTTGCTATGCTTGGCAAACAGATTTGGCGGATTATTGAGTTCCTAGACTCCCTTTACTCGGATGTGTTAGATGCTACTCCTAAGGCCAACGCTTCTTACACGTGGAAAAGTATTTTGGGGGCAATGGAGTTAGTTCGAGATGGTCTGCGTTGGAGGGTTGGGTTTGGATCGACAATTGACATATGGACTGATTCGTGGATTCCACGTACAGGTTTAATGCATCCTGCAACCCCGGATTTGTATGGCCTTGGGCCTACGGCTCTGTCCAACCTGATTCATCACGAAACAACAACGTGGAATACTGACTTGGTACGGACTCTTTTATGGAACAAGGACGCTGCTTCTGTTCTCCGAATTCCTTTGGTCAATTGTGATGCTCCTGATAAAAGGGTGTGGCATCATACCAAGTCAGGTTTTTTATACCGTCAAGTCGGTTTATTATATTGCCAAGGACATTCGACTGCGTAAGCAACAGAATCAATCAGGTACTACAAGTGCATCTTCCTCTACCTGCTGGAACTTTATTTGGAATATTTGCGTGCCGAACAAAGTTAAAATATTCTTGTGGAGAGTCCTTAAGAATGTACTCCCAGTTTTATTCACCCTTCAACAGCGAAACATAGATTCAAATTCTCTGTGCCTAGTCTCCAGTGGTTGTAGTGAAAATTTGCTACAAATTTTAAGGAGTGTCATTGTGCACGAGTTTTTTAGGCTGTATCTTCACTCCCTCATTCGATTGTTCTGACCAATGCGGAGGATATTTGGAGTTGGATTTGTCACTGCTACTCTAGTTTATCAAAGCTGGAGTTTGAGAGAATTAACTATGGAGTATGTGGGCTAATCGAAACAAAGTAGTGCACGAAGGCGAGGGATATGATCCAGCAGAAGCACATAATTTCATCTCTCGATACATCAACCGGTATAAGGAAGCCTGTGCTCAGTTTGCCAACCCACGCACTGATTCTGTGGTACCTCAACCGTGGTCTCCTCCACCAGTTGACTATGTTAAGCTTAATTATGATGCATCCGTCTAGAGTCGATCCAGTTATGCTGCAATTGTGTCATAACTCGAGATTCCAGAGGAGATACATTATCTTGGCGGCAACGACGGTTGGTGAATATTTTCGATCCTCAAATTGCTGAAGCTATTGCAGCAAGACAAGCTGTTGGTTTAGCCATTGATGCCGGTTTTGGCAATGTGATTTTTGAAGGTGATTGTGTGGATGTCACTGAAGCTGTTCAGAACCATTTACCGGACTATTCACAGATTGGTCCTATTATAATGATATCAAAGGACTTATTTCTCATTTTGATTCTGTCTCATTCTGTTATGTTCCTAGAATAGCTAATGTTTAAACTCATAACCTTTGTCATAATGTTACTTCTGATTGTGATGGGATCTTCCCTATGTGACAACTTGGCTTTTTGCCTATTTTATGAATGAAGTTTACTATAGCAAAAAAAGAAAAAAAAAAAAAGATTTACCCGCCTCCTTGGTGTTACTGAAACTTGAAAGCCTGAATTCGTTTTACCCGTTTCGTGTAACAAAAGTTTCTTGATTTTAATGGTCGGCTCCGCCTCCATGGTCTTGCTGAAAGCCTGAATTGGTTTTGGTCGACGTTGAGCGACTGATCAGTTTGGAAGAAGCAATGTTGTCATTGGACCGTACTTGTAATGGTCTTCTTCTACCTTCTGTTTCCTCACCCAATTTCTCCACCACCACCTTCCATCTCAACTCTCCACCTTCCTTCCTCCACTTCCGTATCAGGTAACATACTTCCTGCCAATTCCAACTTCTTTCTATAACTAACAATTTCTTTTCCTTCAATTCGTGCGTCAACAAAACACAACTACTCAATGTGCATGCCAACTGTTTGATACATTGCTGCAATGACAACTAACTCTTTTGCTCCACTCTACTATTGCATTGTTACTTCACTAACGAAGGGGTACTATGGGTTACACAGGGCAATGGCATCTCATATTGTTGGTTATCCTCGAATCGGGACGAAACGAGAGCTCAAGTTTGCGTTAGAGTCTTTCTGGGACGGTAAGAGTAATGCTCAGGAGTTGGAGAATGTTGCTACAACCCTCAGGAAGTCGATCTGGAAGCAGATGGCAGATGCCGGGATTAAATATATTCCAAGCAACACGTTCTCGTACTATGACCAAGTGTTGGATACCACTGCTATGTTGGGAGCTGTACCTCCCAGATATGGTTGGAGTGGAGGTGAGATAGGGTTTGATGTTTATTTCTCAATGGCCAGGGGTAATGCCTCTGTACCCGCTATGGAAATGACCAAATGGTTTGATACCAACTAGTAAGTCATGCCAAATTTTAACCACTGCACTTCAGTTTTCATTTATTCTTCCCTTTACCTGTACTAAATAATTCAACATGTTTATATTCATGCAGCCACTATATTGTGCCTGAGTTGGGACCAGATGTGGAATTCACTTATGCATCTCACAAGGCAGTGCAAGAATACAAGGAAGCTAAAGCTGTAAGTTCATGCCATATCATACGTGAAAAATTTAATACCTTATCCGTATTTTCCATAGTGTTGCTACCTATAGTACAATCACTATCGATGTTGGTTTTCGTAAAAGTAGCTGTAATATAGCAGTCAGTTTTGTTAATGTTCAATTTGCTCAACACATGAGAAAGTATACGCATTAATTTAGAAACAACTTGTGTATATGATGTCTTCTTTCTTTGTAGCTTGGCATAGATACGATCCCGGTCCTCATAGGCCCTGTTTCTTACCTGCTGTTATCAAAACCAGCAAAAGGTGTTCAAGAACATTTTTCTCTTCTTGCTCTAGTAGAAAAGATTCTTCCTGTCTACAAGTAAGATATCTGGGTGCTTATGAATGTTCTTTGAATTCATGTTTTATGTGAATGCTATAACTGTTGTATGGTTGGTTTGCCATGAAGAGAAGTTGTGGCGGAGCTGAAGGCAGCTGGTGCCAGCTGGATCCAGTTTGATGAACCTGCCCTTGTCCTGGATCTGGATTCTCGAAGACTGCAGGCATTCACTTATGCTTACGAAGAATTAGAGCCGTCAACTTCTGGTTTAAATGTTCTTATTGAGACTTATTTTGCTGACCTCCCCACTGAAGCCTATAAAACAATTACGGCGTTGAAGGGTGTTACTGCTATTGGGTTTGATTTAGTCCGTGGTTCAAAGACACTTGACCTCATTCGAAATGAGTTTCCTTCTGGGAAGTATCTATTTGCCGGAGTTGTTGATGGAAGAAACATTTGGGCTAATGACCTAGATGCTTCTCTCAGTACCTTGAAGTCTGTAATGGACATAGTTGGAAAAGGTATTGTCTTAGAAATCCTGTAGATTTGAGACCTTTACAATTGGAACAAACAATCATTAACATATTTTCTCATTCTTCCAGACAAACTTGTTGTCTCTACGTCATGCTCCCTTCTCCACACTGCCGTTGACTTGGTGGATGAAACTAAGTTGGACACAGAACTCAAATCATGGCTTGCATTTGCTGCACAGAAGTTACTTGAAGTTAATGCGTTGGCAGACGCACTATCTGGCTTGAAGGATGAGGTGCTTCACTTTTACTTCTCGTCTTGTTTAGCCGAATTATAGCCCTTTGTTAATAAGTTGTTTTCTTTAGGCATTCTTCTCTGCCAATGAAGCAGCCCAAGCTTCAAGAAGATCATCCCCTAAAGTGAATAATGAAGCTGTTCAGAAAGCTGTTAGTCTTTGGCTATTGCATCCATTCATATTTCTTTTATAATTTTATCTATTTTTTTCCTAACCACTATTTATTTTGTTTCTTATACATTCTCAGGTTGATGCCTTGAAGGCTTCGAATCACCGTAGGGCTACAGATGTGAGATCTAGGCTGGGAACTCAGCTGAAAAGGCTAAATCTTCCTATTCTTCCAACCACTACTATTGGATCTTTTCCACAAACTTCGGGGCTAAGGATACTACGCCGTGAGTACAAGGCTAACAGGTAAACCCCTTAAACTTATACTAGAAAATAATAGTTCTACATAACACCCCTGTAGTTTGCTTGAGCTATCCCAAACGATCCCTACTAGGGTACTTGAATTGTCTTCTGAAATACATCAAACCCCTGGTGAACTTCATCCATTATGTATTTGTCTTATCTCGGTTTCCTTGACCTTAAGAAAATGTGATTCTCTTAGGATATCCGAGGAAGAATATGTCAAGGCCATAAAGGATGAAATAGCAGAAGTTGTGAGGATTCAAGAAGAGCTTGGCATTGACATTCTTGTCCATGGAGAACCTGAGGTTACATAATGCTAATTTACTCTGGTTGCATAACTACTTAGCCAAAATTGAAGTCTTATTGTTGTTTAATGGACAAGTGCAGAGAAATGATATGGTGGAGTATTTCGGAGAGCACCTATCTGGTTTTGCTTTCACTCAAAATGGATGGGTTCAATCATATGGATCCAGATGCGTGAAACCACCTATAATCTTTGGCGATGTCAATCGTCCAAAATCAATAACCGTTTTCTGGTCTACAATGGCTCAGAGCATGACAAAACAGCCTATGAAAGGAATGCTTACTGGCCCTGTGACCATTTTGAATTGGTCTTTTGTCAGAAATGACCAACCCAGGTAGGCAGCTTATTGTGCTTGCTAGGTACTTCTGAAGATTTTTCATTAAACTTGTTGAGGTCCTTTGCTTGTTGTAGGTCCGAGACTTGCTTGCAGATAGCTTTAGCCATCAAGGATGAGGTTCAAGATCTTGAGAAAGCAGGAATAAGTATTATTCAAATTGATGAGGCTGCTCTGAGAGAAGGTTTGCCTCTTAGAAAAGCGGATCAAGCATTTTACTTGGACTGGGCTGTACAATCCTTCAGGATAACAAATTGTGCCGTTCAAGACAGTACCCAGGTTTGCCTCCTTTCTTACCTTAGAAAATTGAAATAATGCCAGCCTACCAGGAAATTATGGTGCTCATACATTTTGCTAGTTATTAATGCTAGCCTGGAATTACTACACCTACTTTCACAAGTATGACCATAAAAATACAAGCTATAACATAACAGTATGAAGCTTTCTTGTGAACACTGATGGTGATGGGCGTATGTAATGATAAAATTGCCCTAAAACACTTGGGCTTGAGCTTGTTAGTGGTTGGTCCCATGAGATAATGGAATTTGGTGTTAGTGCACTACTGCACCATCAAATGCTGTGTGATGTATGCAACTATGCATGACGACATGAGTTTATTCAACATTGGAGGTTTCTTTTTGTTAATTTGGTATTGCTCAAATGAGTTTCTTTGCAATTTCCTTATCCTATTTTTTTTTTAATCTTTTGCCTTGAATGTTCGGGTGGATTTAGTTTTGGAGGATAAGTCTAGACATTTTGCAATAAGTGTGAAATTCACAACTATAACCCTCTTTTGATCACTCCGATTGTGCAGGCATTGCTCGGTAGCTTGAGAAGTGTGACATAAATTTTAGTTCTTTTGACACCAATTTTCAAATTTCAAGGAACGAGTTTCATATTGTGCTTACTTAGGCCAGACCTGCCAAACTGCAACCGTGCATCTAAATAGTGTGTATTTGTTCTATTGGCAGATCCACACACATATGTGCTACTCAAACTTCAACGACATTATCCACGCAATTATAGACATGGATGCAGATGTTATCACTATTGAGAACTCCAGGTCGAATCAAAAGCTTCTTTCTGTTTTCCAGGAAGGAGTGAATTATAGTGCTGGCATTGGTCCTGGTGTATATGATATCCATTCACCGAGGATCCCATCTACAGAAGAGATTGCTGATCGTATCAGCAAAGCACTTGCAGTCCTGGACAGCAAAGTCCTCTGGGTCAACCCAGATTGTGGCCTAAAGACACGTAAATATGAAGAAGTCAAGCCTGCATTGAGCAATATGGTTGCAGCTGCTAAGTTGATGCGCCAACAGTTGGCTACTGCTAAGTCATGAGTTCTGGAGATACCAGACTCTTTGATGGATAATTGTTGGAAGGACAGCCTTTAATCAAGGCATGTGAATATGCAATGCACTGTCCTGCAGGTTTATTCGCCACCATGATGAACGAGGATACCCTCCCAATATTCAATTGGTTTTCGGGTTCATAATGGGCTGAATGAATCGAACGGAGTTACAAGAAATATGAATGGATTAAGAAAGATTTGCAGCTATGTATTAACACAACAGTTGAGAATTGTCCTTGTATTTTCTGTACTTTTTTTTTGTTTTTTTTTTTCATGAGAGAAAACGCTACTTCTATACATTTACCAGTATATGTTATCAATATTAAAACACTTTGATCCGGGTGGCTCAGTTGAATGAAAGTAATATCCTCTTGACAAGAGACTTAGGAGGTCTTTTTGGAAGCGGACTCTGTTATCTCTTGTCTAGGAAAAAAGGAGGAGGATGTCAACACAAAAGTTGTTACAGAGTTGAAAAGGTTAAATTTAGCTTCTAAAATATTTTTGAAGTTCAAGAACTTTACTTCTCTTGGCAATAGAGGGTACAGCACACACTGGAGCTATGAAGCTCATGATTGTACAGGTCTCTGATGCATTTCTTTCTTTGTTTGTATCACAGTTTCAATATATGCTGTAAATTCACACAGATAATATATGCCTACTCAGAACTGCCTAAGGTAAAAAAGAAGTGAAAGATGTACAGGTCCAAATTACAGGATTTGTGCCATAAAAGAAGATGGGTATTGCCCAGTTACACTTACATGAAAGATGGTGAAGAGCACTGCCCAAACTTCAAAGCCTCTGTCGTGGTGAATCGCAAGACCTTTGATACACCTGCCGTTTGTACCAAGTCCAAACAAGCCTTAAATGAAGCTGCTAAAGTTGCATTTCTCCACTTCAATTCTGGTAAAAAAAAAGCATGGTTCTCATAAGTCCATTCCTCCACTGAATTATCATGTAAAAACCAGTCTAAGAATGTGATCACTTTTTTCCAGTTAGTCTAATGATTAGCATAATTAAAAACATTCAATTACAGAACTGAGTTTCAAGCAATAACTCTGTTAGAACTCAATTGACACAAATTGTTTTCTTTAGCATCTTTACAGTTCATACATGTATCATGTTATGCAGAGACTTCAAGCCAAAGCGGTGATGATGGAGAGAAGAATTCCGAGATGGAATGCCAAAGTGATTTGGTTGTGAAACACCACGGTTAACATTTTGCACACAGTTGTCTGATAATAAGTTTACCTATGCTCTCTATGAAGTTAACTGTATGTAATGGTTTTTCAATTTGTCAGATGTGGAGGCGCGGTTCAAGAAGGAACTCAGGATTTATGCTCAAGAGAAGAATCTTCTCTTACCGGTATATTACACTATAAAGGAGGGTCTGGATGATCTTTGCTTCAGGACCAAAGTAAATGTTGGAAAAGAATGGTTCCAAAGCCAAGTGTACCATAAGACGGTAGAGGAAGCAGAGGATGCTGCTGCACAAGAAGCGTTGTCATCATTGTCCACCGATGAATTCCATGAGGTAATTAACATCTGAAACTCAAAGATGAACCCTCCAGGTTTTAGTCACTTAGACTTGTTTTTTTATGCGTGCTGCAAGAATGATCCCTTCTCCTACAAGAATCTCTCAAGGAACCTGACCGAAGACGAAGGAATTTTGCCTCCAATGTACAAAACAAAAGATTCTGATGAACCTCATTATCGGACATTTTCCTCAATTGTGGAAGTAGGAGGGGTAATTTATCAAGGTGCAGCAGCTAAGTCCAAGAAACTAGCAGAGCTGAATGCTGCCAAGGCTGCTTACTCCTCCATTATGGAACGTAAGCTTGGACTTTTTCCAATTATTGTCTCCTTAGCAGTTATTGAAACTTAATCTTAATATCTTTAAATTTGTTCAGTTAATCATCCTCTCTGATCTGATGCAGGTAAGTTAGTTGGGCCTAGCTACTTTCTCGAATTCTCTCCTTGTTTGGGATCAGTCACAGTGATTTCTGTTAAAGCTGGATCTTCATCAAGCTCCAGTTCAAGTTATAATTTCCAGTATCGCTAGTAGACCTATTCATTGTTAAATATGCTTTGTTCTAGTTACTAACATCTTAGTCTCAAATTATGAACTGATATGGTCTGGAAACCTGAAATCATTAAGCTCCATTATTCATGTAACAGTTACAAATGCATGATTAATATGTAAATATATGTTGTAGTCATGGCAATCTTCATATCTTTGGTTCATTGGAACGCGAGATGAAGTTACTGAAATAAATTCCCAGCCCAAAAGCTACCAGCACGACTAAAACCACGTTCATCATCTTCCTTACTTTCTTCAATTTTGTTGCTGGAGTTCCTTCATTCAGCACAGGACCAGATAGTTTAGCCAACGGATTCTGCATACCTGCTCTCTTCATAAACTCAGAGATACTGTTTTCTTGAGCATTCTTATGTTCTTCAATTGACGTTCCTGGTTTAGCCTTGTGATCCTCATTCTTGCTGATAACTTTCTCCTCTGTATTTGTGGATTTTGGCTCTTCTTGAAATGACTTCTCAAGATGTTCTTTAAGAGTATTTTGCTTCACCTTATCATCGTTCCCATTAATTTTCTGGGCGTTAGCTTGTTTTTGGTCGGTCCTTGTAGCTTTAGACTCTTCGGCCTTCTGAGGTCGTGGAGTTTCTGGGGCTGGCAAAATGGCTTCTTCTTTCGTTGCTGGAACAATCAACTTAGGCTGCCTTATGTACAATATACCACCTTCAAATTTTGCACTGATTTTGCTCGTGTCACAATTTTTTGAGATAGGAAAGTCTTTCTGGAAGCTGCTCCACTTGTTTTCTCCCGCAATTGGCCTTGTTCCACTGACCTTCAAGAACCCTGATTTAGATAGCTGAACTCTCAGCTGCTCCTTTGTAAACCCTGTCAAAATCCAGTGCATTTCGTAGTAAGATAGAAATATCCCTTAACAAAAAGAGGAAATCTATGCATTCAAATGGCCATACCTGGAAGATATAAGAGTAGAGTATCACATTCTTCTTCCTGTATCAGATCAGATGATGGTTCGAAGGTATTCATCTGAGTTGGTACCGTTGCCATGTGCTCGTCGGTAATCGAATCCGCTGTTGATTATTGCTGTGCTGAATGAGTTAGAATAGAGGAGAATGATGAACAAATATGGATTAATGTGTGTTATATATAACAGTATATTGCCTCAAGCATTTCAAAGTTTTGTGTTTCTTGAGGACTTGGTTTTACAAATACTTTGAGAATAGATATTCCTTTACTACAAATGTTGTCTTTCCTGTTCTGATTACATGTATATTCTGTTGATGCAAAATTTGGATTGTTCTTTCCACACTTGACTTGGTGTCTTGCTGCTTTGGCAAAGAACATTTAGTTCTGGAAAATTGGAAGTTGGTTTCTCCATCACTGAGGCCTTAATCATGTGATGAACTGTTCTTTCCTTTTCCTTTACAAAAGGAAAACATCACCTGTGAATGTAACTCCAAATTTTATACTTACAAGGTATCGCTCAGACTATTGTCGATATTTGGCAGACTATTGTAGATATGTGGCACGTGTCTATCACTTTATATCGCACTTACCCATTGCTCCATATCACAGTCCACTATTAATTTCTATCGCACTTAACTATTGCTCCATATCACAGTCCACTATCAATTTCTATCGCCCTCAAACACTACTTGTTATTTAAATTTAATTTTTTCATTATTTTTTCAAAAAAGTAATTAAACACATATTATAATTTACAAAAGAATTATATCTTAAAAATTATAATTAGTCACAAATATTCATATTACTTATAATTAAAGTTAAAAATTAATGATATATAAAATATCACATGAAACTTAAATTATAATTTCTCGATTCTATCAAATTTATATGGACCCTAAATTAAAATTCTACATTAATCAATTCATATATGTAGATAGAATTGATACGCAGCCACACAAATACTATATCTCCTTTCTCTATATCGACCTGCAAATCCATACCACCTCTTCATAAATAGTAAGATTAAAGTTTAAATATTGTTACTTTGAGATATGATGCGATTGTGAAGCAGAATGAAAATTTGAACAAGATTGTGCATGCTCACCACACGAATCTTGTTCCTGTTTTTGTGAGGAATAATTAATGAGGAGGAAGAGATGGAAATGGAATCGAGCAATGAAGGCTTCAGCCCTCAAGCCTCCAATTCCAATACGGAAAATTCAAGTATAGAGAAGCACAAAGAAATTGATTAATTTGGGAATTGATATAATTTGGAACCTTGATTTGAATATGTTTTAATTTAATTTTAATCATTGGTTTTAATTTTGTTAATAGGGACATTTAATATATGAAAAAACTTTTTCAATTTATAAATTTATATTATATTTAAATTATTTAAGCGAGGTAAGTAGTTAGAACAACACGTATCGCAACACCTTGTGCGATATAAGTTATAGGAGATTATTCGAGCTCCACCGTTGAAGTTTTAATCCAATGGATTAAAATAGATGACTAACGTTAATCAAGACGATAACCTGACTGACGATAGAAGAGCCCAACCATGTAACTTTTATATTTGGTATTCAATTTCGATTTTAATAGGTTAGTATATTTGAATTTTGTAGGTAATAAAAATTAGTTTAACTAACATTTTCAAAAAAAATTAACCGGTTAAAGGGTGACTCAAACCCCAATCTATTAGTGGAGTTGAAACATCATACTAACTGAGATGCGCTCGTTGTCACACATTTCGTAGTGTATAATGAAGATATAAACACGAATATTTATTAGAAAAACATAAATTCTTTATGCCCATTCACTTAGATTGTGTTCAACTGAAATTTATTAAATTGAATGGAATTGAATTTAAGTATAAATTATAATTAAATCGAGTTGAACTGGATTGGACTGAACTAAAGTAATTTTCAGTTGAAGAGAACCCAACTTACTTCAAATTTATATATCCATTCATGATTTAAATTAAATGTATAAAACTAACCAAAATCTTAGAAAATGTAAGATTTTCTTAAAAAATAGAAAAATCATCATTTTTTTATGGTTTTTGCGATTTTTTAGTTTTAGCGGACTGACCGATCGAGTTTCTTAAAAAACCGCTGAAACTCACATTTTTATTATGATTTTACTGGATTGTATTATGATTTTAATTTGTTAGCATTGAAAATTACAGATATAGTTTTAAAATATCATGTTAATTTTTTAAGAGATATGTGATTATTTTAGTGCGTCGTTATTATATATGTAAATTAGAGTTCTATACCATTTTTATAATTCAATTTGGTGTGATGGTTTTAAGTAGTTTCATGATAGTTTCAAGATAGCTTGTTATAATTTTAAATTACACTCTAATATTATTAGACAAGTCTAAAAATTCATGTATGCCATTAGAACACCAATAAACAAGCTTAATAAGTTATTTGCAATTCAATTTTTACACTATTGAAACATTCAAATATCCAAAGGTATAAAAATCTATTCTCATATGAAAAAGATTACAAGAAACATTCATTTGGTGTTTTTTCGATGCAAATACGAATCGAATTGGTGAGCTTTGACTTCCTGCATTTTTGTTCTTCAATATTCATGTGAGACCGTTGAGAGACTTATCAAACTCGATGTTATCATCAGTACATGTTTAAAACATTCACTATCTCGGTTAAAAATATAACGACTCATATTAAAACTATCACATTCATACTTAAAACAATAATAAAGTAGAAACACGAAATAAAAGCTAGAAGACAGTAACATTGATGCTTAAAACAACAAAAATACGTCTTAGGATTGTAACAATGCCTCTTAAAATTATAACATAGAGAGAACATAAAACATAAGCTAAAACCAATAACTTTAATAGTTAAAACTATAATGATTTCTCTTAAAATAATAATAATAACGATTATTATAATTACAGAAACATGCAACGCAAGTAAAAAATAATAATATTGAAGTTTTTAACCATAACAATACATCTTAAATATATAACAATAACTTTTAAAACAATAATACAAGAGGATATGCAATACAAGATAAAAATAGTAACATTGATGCTTAAATCAATAACAATGCTTCATAAACAAAGTATTGATAAAAAATTAAGTCTTAAATATGTTATCATGGATTAAAAATACTAATATTAATTGCTCCTTAAAACTAAAATTACAGATTTAAAAATATAACGAATTCGCTAAAATAATAATAAGTAAAAATATTTAATACAAACTAAAAACATTACAACAATGCTTGAAGTCATAACATTAATTTTTAAAATCATAATGCCATGTAAATTCTTTATAAAATATCAAATAACATGATTACGAAATGGTTTGATTTTTTTTTTTTATTAACTTTAAATCTGGAAACAAACATGTTCGTAAGATTTATAAGTAAAGGCCCACGATACCACACATTTCCATCCCTTTCCCCCCAATAAAGTGAATTACGCATAGTATTTATTCCATTTCTTTCTTCATTTTGTTCGATCTGAAGAAATCAATGAATTAATTCTCCTCCGATCATTATCCGATGAACGCTACTTTTTATAGGGATGGCGATATTGTAATGGAAGAGCACCAGTACGTAAACAACGTAACGAGGATAAAGCAATGGGGAGTTTGTTAAGCAGGTATATGAATGTACCACTCCAGTATCTTCTTGTTTCGGATTCCCCACCTCTTCCTCCTCCACCGGCAGAGCTTCCACCTCTATCATCATCTCGAGAGAAATAGTAAGCGGCCACACACAAGATCAAATCAAAGCTTTTGAATCTGAACGCGGTCCACTCTTCACCAAACCTTTCCTTCGTGATTGGACCAATCAAGACAAACCAAGACGGACTAGATTCTACCTATCCACGAACCTTGCCTTAGCCCGATTTATACCATATCGCCGGTGTACATCGGAAATACAACAAAGGACACCAATGACAGATCAATTTCACATTTCCCTGCTTAACCTCCACAGATACAGAGTCCTTGCCCAAGAAACTCATGTAAGTATCCGAACATATGTGTTTTGATTAATAACGATTTTCTTAATTTTTATGTTTATCATCATACCAGTATACTATACACTCTTTGGTTTAGTAAAAATGATAAATCTTCCATGTTTGTTTTAGCTTTGCTTATCATCAGCATCATCGTCATGTGTATATGATTACCATCAGCATCGTCAAGTGTGTAGGGTTTTGATATCGATGTGAACCCAGCTCTAAATGCTGAGGTTAGTTTCCTCCCACTCATCTACTCATCTGCTCAATGGACTCTCACCCTGAGAGTTACAAAATGTTTGAGGAATTAGCTCAGCTGGCTATCGAAAAATATAACAACGATTTGCAGGTATGTGCACACACTCGACACACCATAATTTTTTCCTACTTTTTGTTGAGTAGCACTTTAATAATCTTTTGTCTCAGGATCATGTGGTCTTTCAGCTGGAAAAAGCCGATCGTGTGACTACATTTTCTCCTCGCGGCCGCCAGACTTTTTTGATTACGTTCCATGCCACCCGAGACGAGAACACTGATCCAGAAAAGATCCCCAGGCAACTTGCTGACCAAGACAAGCACACTTGCGCAACACAGATCTTCAGAGCAGTTGTAAGACTGAAATATGATCTCAACAATATTAAGGTCAAGAGCTGTGTGCCTATGCCTTAGTTTATTCTTATTCCTCCTTCAACCGCTTTGTAATAGTACTTCTTTATCTTGCATGTGTGGTTTGTGGAAACTAGAACTTATGCTTTATGGGACTTGTGTACCAGAATATGCTTCGGCAATGAGTTGCACAAGCATATAATATGATACCTGTATTTTGAATTATGTCTTAATTAATTTGAGTTTGATCCGTACTTTAGCTCTTGAAAATCTGCATCAATATATTCTACTACTTCCTCCATCTAGACTAGTAGTCCCATGTTGTGGAGTTTCTTGTATTTTTTTGCATTTGAATTCTTGAATGAGCTACTAGCTCTATTATGTCAAAGATTATTTTATTGGACATGGAAAAAGAGTTAATTTTACTCATTAGATGTTAAAATAACCATAGAGTTTAACTTTTTTTTTTTTTTCTAAATGGAGAGATTATTTGTTAATTTTTACAAGTGCGTTCAAACTTTTGTGTAAATTAGGCTATTCTCTTATTGAAAACTTACATTAGTTTCAGTTCATATTTAATCCGTTGTTTTTTATACTACATCAACGAGATAACAATTACATTGTGCTGTATAAGACTTTCAATGATGGTCATAGTAACCATATGGCAGTGAGAAGTTGTAGTGAATTAATATACTTTTGCATAATGAGAGACTTTCAATTTCATACAAGAGCAAAGGCGCCAAACCTTTGAACATTTGCAAGGCTCAAGTAATGCGAAATTTGAACAGTGGCGAGTGACAAAGAAAAGATCAATCGTTACTGCATTTATACGGGTCTCTGAAGTCTACAAATTCAAGCAAGGATCTATCAATATCATATATTCCCTCTTTTCCAAAGTTTTCGACTTGGCTACAAACTTAATCTTGAAACAGGTCCTGTAAATCGAGGATATCAGCAAGGACACCAGCAGCAGTAGTATCATTGCCTGCACCCGCACCTTGAATAACCAGCGGCTGTTGTTTGTAGCAGCGGCTGTAAATCTCCAGCTGCAGTCAAGTAATTAGAATGCCTCATATTGTTTAGAGAAATTGGGTTTTAGAAAGAGCGAGACAATAGATAAATGAATTCAAGAACATTGATGATAATAATTTAGCAAACACTAACATAAGACTGAGTGATAGATACATATGGATCCTAGCAAGTTTAGCGAGAAGCAAAAAAATTGGGCTTTTTGGGAAGTGACTGCCCAGTGCCCCCAACAAAAATCCATCTGAAGACCGAACATTTCTATAGAGAATTCATGGAATTTCAAGGTATTTGTACACTAAAAGGGCTTTTAGTTATTCAGATGACCTCGTTTTCTCAATATGTCCATGCCAATTTCAAATATATAGTACGGGACAGCTCTACAACCGTTCTATTACCTTATTCATCGTTGAAAACTGAAATGACCTTAATGTATTAAACCGGTTTTAAGGAAAGAGCAGACATGCATCTTATATAGCAACACGACAGCTTGATTACTTAAAAGCGATATGTAGTAAACTTATCTGTAGCATGGATGGATTATGGATAGGAGGATTAGAAGTTCAAAATTAGATATTATAAACAGGACAAAACATAAACAGATTAGTAATGTCAACAAAAATTGCTTACCACATTATCGCTTCCTTGTAATCTACCTAGAGCAGAATCTTTTGCAACTTCTTGTATTCCAACTTCACACCTACCAAACATTTCAAACGATGAAGTTTCTTGATGACATATCTAACAGTAATTTCAACGCTGCTACAGTATGACAAATGGACATCACTGCTGTGAATATTTCTACCATCAAGTCCGCAGCAATTACGTAGCTTGAAATAATTTTGTACCTGGATTCCTCAATTACACAAACGTAGCGCAAAACATTTCCGTTCGAAGAAGCCTTTTCAACTCGATTTTTTATCTCTTCATCAAGAAGTGGAAGCCCATTTGCCAAAAATTCATCCATGGGCATCACATCAGGTCCCAGTTGTACAGGGTACAAACTCTGAATCTAATGCAGTAACAAGATAAGTTTCATTAGTTGATACTCTGTGTTTGAAATATTAGCAAGAAGCTCATTTAATGCCCACCTTAATGCTCTCCAAGTTGATTCGGTATCCAAGAAGCCGACCAAGAATTAGAGCCTGAAAAACTCAATAGAAGCTTATAGTAAGGTATAATCAATCGTTACATGAAGTTCTTGTGTTCAATGCAATGACCAATTGAACCACATAGCGAGCATAAAAGAGAAGATTTGAAGCTATTGACTGTAAGATAATTCCCATCCTTCGTTGCATAATGCACATAATGTGATCAGAATTTCTTTCAGCTGGCGATAGTGAAGAAAATGTAGTTCTCTGACCTTTCTAGCTACATCCATCCCACTAAGATCATCTCGAGGATCTGAAGAGGAAGTGCAAATAAGAAATCAGAGCAAGTTAGTAATGTAAAATGTTTTGGATGAAACTACAAAAATAAAAATGAAAAAATTGAACCAAGTCTTGTGAATATTAATGATTCTGGAAAACCCTGTGCTTTAAGAAATGTATATTAATTTGGTACAGGTAGGAACTACATCAAAATGAGGACTAGCTTCTGGGACGAAAGTGAACTACTCTCATTTCACTCATTTCGTGGCTTGTTCACTTGATTACATAAAGATGGTAAATAAGTGCTCATCCAGGCATGCATCACATATATAACACAAATAAAAACACTTGGCACAGTAGGTGCTACCAGGTTCAGTGTATCCAAGCTTCTTTGCATCCTTGATGACTTGGCTAAAGGGCTTTCCACCTTCAACTTCACTCATCACATATCCTAGTGTACCTGATAGTCAAGCATGAGACATGATCAAAAATTGAAGACGAAACACAATGTTTCACCAAAGAACTACATCAAAATACTAATACAGAAAGGATAATATTGGTATAAATGAAATAATGAACTCCACCACTCAAACTTCCAAGTATACGGTAGATTGGGTCTCCTGATGAAAGCAGACGGTTTATAGTCGACATGACAGGAAGACCAGCACCAACCTAGCAAATTGTAAGCAAAAGAAGAAAATGTTTCTTAAATTTGCCTCGTAACTTCCACATATATTCAATCCTTGAGAAAGACTTACATTGCTGTCATAGCTAACATACAGTGCAAAATTTAGGCCACAGAGTGCGATAAATCTATAAAAATGAAGGGAAAGGTTTTCATAGGTTGACAGATACTAACGACACTAGTAGAGACTGAATGGCTAAAGGTAGGGTACAGTTCAATTTCTAAGTCGAGTTTGTAACTGGTGATCAATTTCGTCAAAAGCATTCTTGACTATGGTTCAAAATAATATCTCATTCAGCAATGCTTCACCGTCCTGGCATAAATATGATACTAATGCCTCAGAAAATTAAGCACAACTTACTGTTGACTCGTGCCTGATATGTCGAGGCCGTGAGACCAACTTGTCATGATCTTCCTGCATGGAAAAAGCAATAGTAACTTGTCATAATCTTCTTGACCTAGAGAAATGAATTAAACAACATACAGCATAGCCCATTCAATACACTAAGCAATATTACATCATGAGAACAGAGTGGACAAAAAAAATGTGGCTATTCCAAGCTTAGTCTCATTCTAAGTATGATACATAGAGAATTTAGAAATCATTGAAGGTTTTAGTTACCAATGAAGAAGTAAGCGGCTTCTTGTTGGCAAGCACCACACAACTCCCTAATTCCAGCACTCTGTTAAGAATACTAATAGTCTTAGAGCTAGCCGTGCAGTCAACAAGTGCCAATCCTGCTAATTAAGCATGTCCTCAGGTCATTCAACAGAAAATACATAATAAATAAATAAATAAATATGATAATCATATCCAAGCCTCCAGTTAATTGGAAAGAGTAACTTTTTTACAAATGAACTCAACGAGTATCTATGTAGACAATGATCCATCTATCATTTCTTTGTTTCACATTGGAGGATAGATCAATATAATGTCCTACTACAATCTCCTCGATATTCCTATTCAATCACATTTACACACTTATCACATGTTGGCTCCCAGTCCAGTAGAGTTTCAATGAATTTCGTAAATAACTAAACACTAATCCTTGTCAAAGCATGACAAACAAAAAGAGAAAACTGGGAGAAGAACCATACTGTGATTCGAATCTTGCAGAGCTGCAGCTACTTCGCAGACTTTCGGAGCAATCTCATGGCCTGATAACACTTTACACTCCCCTACACACACAAACACCAACCACAATCACACTTCCACAAAGATAACATCTTTCCTCATAAACAAACAACTAACTCAAAAAAAAATCTATAATGTACCAAAACTAGCAAGTTCCACCAATGGAGAGCCACTTGATTTAAGCTTACAAACTTGAGTCAAGAACTGATCATCCAACTCAGTTTTGAGAACATTGGGTGTAACCAACATCCATTTGCTGTCACATATTCCAACTACCCTTATTCTCACACCCTATAACAGCACATAACTAAATCAAAACACCATAAAAATCGAAACTTTGAAAAGAAAACAAAAGGGTATAGAAATGTGGAACCTGTTTGGCATGGAGATGGCGACACGAGACGATGTGTTGGAGGAGTTGACGGCCAACGCCACCACATCCCATTAACACTAGAGCTATGTTCACCATTTCCTTCTTTCTCTTCTCCTTTATGCTGATTCCTTGAGTGAGCTTTTCACAGTGTTTGATTGATGATTCTGAAATTTGGGTTTCTTGTTCTTTCCTTTTGATTTTCTTTTCAAGGACTGGATATCATTATTGAAAAAGTCAGGACTTGTATGCAAGAAAATAATGAGGACTGATTTGAAAGAAAGAAAGAAGATGTAATGGGTCGTTTCGAAGAAGAATCATAATCGCATTAACACTTCAAGAAGTGCTGAACAGGGCAAATTGCACATTTTGTTTGATACATTCGCTTGAGATGTTATACTACTCCCATCCGAATAACATCGTTTAAATCTTTTATGAGGCAACTCGACTCCACCTCCGCCACACTAGTCACTAGGTGCGATTGACTTGTCTTCGACGGTCTGCAAATTATTGTATGGGTAAAGTAGGTTTACCCGGTGAACATCAAAGAGTAGCTATTGTGAGTTATGATGGTATTCTATAGAGTATATTTTTTCGTTATTAACTAACAAACTATATACCTGACTGAATATTAACGTTCGAATATTTTTCAGTTATGGAATTGCTTTCTTGGATATACTACTACTACTACTAGACTAGATACAGCAGTTCTTTGAATCTTTGGCAGGCAAATTCTGGCATGCATATGCAGAGCAACATTGCTCCACTGGATTCTGCTTCTCCTCCTTCAGGCAAGAACACGCAAACCTGAGGCGTTGGTGTCAAGTCTATTGGACCGGCATAAACCGGTTTTCCCCAACCAAAATCAGTGGATTCGTAAATGCAGAACCGAGTCCATTGAGCTATTGACAATTTCCCACCAAATTCCAGCCTTTCTGGCCTAAACAACTCGATATAGTCAACGGTAGATCTCACATACTCCTCTGAGATTCTTAATCTGGCCTCATGCACTAAACGGGCCACCTCGGCTTGGGACCCTCTGGTGAGACTCTTCACTGTGCTTGTAGCACAAGCTACACACAAGGCGTTTCCGTAAAATCCTTCTTCCAGAGGAGGATTTTCCAGTTTCGGGCGAGCATTAACAGAGAATGTGAGACGAAGCTCAGAGTCAAGAGGCTTAACATTGAGCGCTTTTACCCAAGATCTCCAAACATGAGCTGCCATTGCATCAAAACTCGTGCACGGAAACTCTCCAGATAGCTGAGCTAACCTATAACCACAGTGATGTTATTACTTTTGGTCTGGTATGCACTACAATATATATTTTGAACCAATATTAGTAGTAAGAATATGAAAAAAAAAGACCTCTTCAGATGGGCTTGATACTCTCGTGTCATGCGATAGCATTTCTGAACCGGCTTTGCTTCCCAGAGGCTATTTGTCAAGGTTGATCTGTCATCAACTCTATTGAATTCAGTGTGCAGGAAGCGTATCTCTGGGGGATCACGTGGCTTGAAAAATTCTCTTCCCCAACAAGGTTTGGGGTTAAGTACCAACGAGCCAGTTTTTGCAGTTTGAGCCCACGCATTGAGGAACTGCATTGCTCCAACACCATCACAGAGACAGTGACAAACTCTGAGGCCAAGACTGAAACCACCACATCTGAATTTTGTCAGTTGGGCTATTAAAAGTGGCATGTCGATGACTTTGTACTGTTCTTCGTCAGGGTAACTGTAGATCAAATTTATCCAGGCAGGATTTGGCATTGACAACTCTCCAAGATCTGCTAAAGACAAATCAGTATGAGCCTCAACGAAAACAGCACCTTGATCAGGCCCAAAGAAAACCTCCAGCTTCCCCCCTTTGGTTGCTCTTAGTCTACCTGTGAATGGGTAATAAGGCACCAATACACTCCTTAAGGCATCTTTAAGTTTCTGAGCAACGGTTTCATGGTGGGATTTTAAACCTGGTGATCGGTAGAAATACACTGTTGGCGTGAAAACACGAGTCCCAACCATGTCATCAAGATTTGAGAGGTAAAGGCTATCATGGGCATATGCTGGGTTTGGGCTGTTAGATAACACTGCGTCGATTCTCTCTATAGTTATGGGAATATACAGAGGAAGAAAATGGAGTTCTTGAACCATGGTATCCATAATAGTTCTACAGAGAGTATCTCATCGAGCGATCACATAAGTAGAATTCCTGCAAGAAGTTCAAAGATGCCTATCTGCACAGGTATAAAGCAGCTGATATATATCATATTTACAATAACCTTCAAGTGTCTATTTTTCTAAATCTGCTTCTTTTTATAGGTGAAGCTCAGATGTTAACAAGTAGATAAGCACAATCACTCTAAATGTGTGACTCTTCAAAGTTGCTAGGACATGCTTATTCCATTTGAATGCGAACAACTAGTACGTTTTTAACTGCTTCCTTATGCTCGTTGAGCCTGTCAACTCTGGAACGTCCCATAAAGATTTGATTCACAACAATATATGCATTCAACCAAGTTCAAAACACCACTTGTAACAAACAAATACACTGAGTACAAATTTGAGAGAAGTTCTGGGAGTTACAGTGTGCATACAAACCAAAACGAGAAAACACAGCATTAATTATATAACCTTATTAAAGGATGCAACAGTTTGAAACAGAAGTTTCCAAATTTACCAGATACTCTTTTACCAGTCCGGGGGGGGGGGGGGGGAAAAAAATTTTTCCACTATAAAA
>JAYMSP010002089.1:0-26424 GCA_036897095.1 Plantago elongata
ATATATATATATATATATATATATATATATAAAATAGAAAATGAAAAGGGAGGTTGGAATCTCAGCAGAAGGGTCAAGCTAGGAACATGAAGAACCAACAAGTAATTCAAAATTTCGAAATGGACATTAGCACAGAAGTAGTAAACACAGTGCATGACTGGAAAATGTGTTACAAGACCAATGCTAGCATAAATTAGGCAAAATACAGCAAGCAGCATTAAATACATACAAATGAAATGTACTAAGAAAGCAAGAAAGTATAATTTTGGTTGAATGATTCATTGTCATTGTGATTGATATTATTGCAGCTACTGGCATAACAGAACCTAACATCGCCATTGACGGCCTGGTAGCAGCAGCTAGCTAAGGTAGACTTGGTCAGTTAGGTGTCTGTGCCAAGATTCAAAGGAAAAGCGAATCGTACGGTAAAGTGTGCATGTTGATGCAACCCGAGTGGTCCAATTCAACTAGTTTTATTATGGGATAATTCTAATACCCTCTAGCTGCACTTTTGGCTTGCATTGAGTTTTTGGAGTAGACAAGTTCAAAATGGTATCAATATGCCATATACAAATTTTACAATAATGTTTATCGGACGGTTTGAATTAGAACTGATGTCTCAATTTAAGTTTTAATTCAAACATACATATTTACATACTTACTCCGTTTTGATTTGGAAGTTTCACGGGATCGGACATAAATTTTAAGGAAAAAGTGATAAAGTAAAAAGAAGATAATAAAATATGAATGTGATTGGATAAAGTAGTATAAATAGTGAATAAAGTATGATGGATGATGTATAAAGTAGGAGATTGATTTTATCTTTAAGGAAGTGGAGCTTTTAAATCGGGATGAAGAAAATATATTTTCACAGATTAATTTTCTAGATCAAGCATTCGATATTAATCTTATATTATAAACTTGTTGATTAGCTAGATAATTAAGAGTGAAAAGGTGGTCTAATATTAATACATATTTTGTTTATCGTAAACTTATCAGTTAGTTCATCAATCGAATTAGTATATTTACATAATAAATATATTACGTGAACATTTAATTAGTAATTGATAAGTTAAATGATGTAATAATTTTTTTTATTTTTTTTATTTTTACATTATATTTAACAAAAACTTGCTTATTAAGATTATTTTGGTGAAGGTAATTCAAAACATAACTTCGTAAGGGTAGCTTATATAAACTCACATTTGCCATGGGGTGTAGGAAACTCAAAGGAACACAAACGGAATGAATTTCAATAACCCCTTAATGAAACCAATGTCTAAAGTAATGAAACATCATTGAATTTTATAATGCTACACATAGAAAAATTGTACTGAGTACAATTATACTAGTACTACTAAAACTTTAAAATGCATGCCTCCATCAAAAGTTTTAATAACATGAAAAACCACCAAACAAAATGAAGATCATACCCATTGCCCAGCAGATTAGAGAAATCCACATTAACCTACAGAGGTAACTTTAATCATACACCAACTGAAGATAGATAGCTATTGCTAATATCATACTATATCTTAAATGAACTTCTTTATCTCAGGTGGGGCTCAAAACAAATACAAAGAAACAAGCCCAGTTCAGATTGAAAGAGACCTGTGCTTAGGATCTTAGCAAAATGGACAAGGAAACACACACAGGGTCAAAAAAAAGAACAGACTGTGTTTGAGGTAGTCCCACTTCCAAGACTTTGGCTCCTCCTAGTCAGTCTCATACTAGTAAGCTACGGTATACGAGCATACTCGTATCGTATTGTATCGTATCATATCGTATCGTGTATACAATATGTATGTATTGTTGTATTTCACGGGACGTATGTTTGGTTTCCAGAATGTAGAGAGGTACTCATTTATGGGAAACATAAGACATTTCAGCAAGGGAGGAAAAGTAATTGTAATTTGTTAAAAACGTATTACCTTTGTGCAATTGTTATAGGAAAGAAAGGGGCCACATATTGAAAATAAGAAATACTTGGGGTCAAATGTCAGAATTGCCTCATTTGCTTTGTCACTTATTCTACAAAATATAAAGTGATTTTATTAGACTTGTTCAAAAGAAGAACGTCAGTCTACAATATTTTATTTAGTTTGTCTTTTTGGAATAAAATGGATTAAACTAAAAGACACAGTAAAAAGAGAAGGTCAGCAAATAAAGTTGGAAAAAACAAGAAATTTCAGTACATCTTTTTCCCCTTGCTTTCTCTACTTTTCATGTGTTACTTGCACATTTACTCTCTCCCAATAGTAAAAAATCAAGACAAAAGCAAATGTTACTGTCTTACTGACACCATTTTTGCATCTCAAAATCAAGCATAGATATAGATAAAATATTTACAATGGCATTAATTATAATAATAATTTAATAAATAAATAAATCATATTTCATGATCTATCAAAATTTTGACCTGTACACTTATCCAAATCCCTGATCAGGCTTTGAATCTTTTCTTTTCTTGGGGTTAGATATCAGTTCCCCATGCCTATCTTTCAACTCTTCACATTCCTCCTGGTGATTACAAGTTTATAGGATAAATAAACTAACCAGCAAAAGGAATGAACCAACAAAAATCTACCTTTCCACATCCCCATTTCTTTAGCTACAAAATCAAACTCACCAACAGCAGCTGATACGACGAAAAATAGCCGATAATGAAATGCCTAGTCAGGACTCAAGAATTCACTCCCTGGAATGAATTCCTTGATCTCTTCATATACTTATTCGGGAGTGTCTTTCTCAAGACTTGCTCTTGTGAGATTCAATTAAGAACCTTTGCTTTCTCATCCCAGCATGTGATGAGGCATCACCTGTCCTCCACAAATATTCTTCCTATGAAATCTCTGAATCTTTTGGAATATAGTTTCGGGTCAACAGCTGATATTGAGGTAGAGTCGACCTGTAAGGACTTGTATGCATGTTCAAGCTTCTTGCTGATATCGTAGTCCTGTAGAATATCAATTATTCCAAAGTAAAGGACCACTTCATGCCTTTCACCACTACGGGACTGTGCCAAGCTCCAATACCCACTGGGGCTGTACTGATCAAAATCACTCCTTCGAGCCATTTTCTCTGCTCGTGCTGGCATGTTGGCTCCTAGCCTTATTAACCGCTTCCTGATGGAATAAATAAAGTATTTGATTACTAACTACTGATCAGGCAATTAAGTATTGGACGATTTCAATACAGCCAGATAAATATCTCCATCCAGACTGGCTGTAATTAGTTGCAACTTAAAACAAATGAGAGTGCTCTAGGCATATACCCCACAAACTTGTCATATAGTACTATCAAGCTCAACCCATCATAATACCTTCCAATTATTTCAATCATGCATAAATATAAGGGGCAGAAATCATTGATCTCAAGCACAAGTGCACAACAAAATCAAACACCCATATTGCAGTTTTGGATTATTCACAGGAGAATCCCAGATGTCATTTGAAATTAAAAAAAAAGTTGCCAAGAACAAAGCATAGTAAAATATTCCAAATGGATGGACTATAGTAATACAGTGTAAGCTATACCTGCCAGCTAAAATCCTATCCATGTCCTGTAATTCTGCTTCAAGAAATCGACAGCCACGGTTTAGCTTTTCATTGTTATATGAATCGCTATCTCCTGCCCATCAGAAAATTTTGTTATAAACAAGACTCCTCAAGGTCCAGATGACCAACTACTATCACTTGCCGAGAAAAATTTTGATTTAATATAGTTAAATTACCTCTGCGCAGCATAAAAGGTGACAAGCCAATTTTGTCTGCAGCACTATTATCGCGAAAATGAAGACCAACCAAAAGACTATAATCCATAATTCTCTCTGCCTCCAAGAATTCACAGTCACGGTAGATTTGCCTGGAAGGAGATGATGTACCGAAATCAGGGAATAGTCTCTATATGACACGACAAAAGAGTTTTAAAAAAGGAAGAAGAAACACTATTGCCATAGGGGGGTATACTAACTTGATAAGTTCTTGATACCAATTGGTTTGTAGACGGAATACAAAGTTGAGATCAAGGTCCTTCAAAGTCGTGGTTTCATCAATTTCCTTCCCAGGCTTATCAGTTGTGCGGCCATGGGATGATCCCTTAAGGTCAAATCTTTTATGTATTGGATACTCCGAACAAAACAGATTCCCCATTACAATAAACCTAGTCTGTTCCATTGCAACTTAAAGAGGATTAGTAATTAGATAGTCATAATGTAAGCGACAACTCGTCAACTGCAATACAGAACTAACAAATCACCTTAACACCTCCCACTGGTTTGACGCAGTGAACACCAAAGAACTTGGTTACAAGAGAATTTTCATATCGGCACACATGCTTGTAATAACTTGGAAGCATCTTAAGAAGCACCTAAAGACAGAAATGATCAAATCTCAATATTGCTTTTTATATGACCAAATATTATTTAATCACTGTCAACCAGATATTGTTGTGCTAGAGATAAAAATAAGCATTTCAACTTTGACAAGCCAAAGAGGCAGCAGCAACTAACCTTAACTTCTGACTTCCTCACTGTTTTGATCATAAATCTATCATCCTGGGTCAAGTAAAACAAACTTCCACTCTTCCCTGGAGATGGAAGCTCTCTTAAAGCATCATTTCCACAAATGGCTAACATGTAATCCGCAGGATCTACTTGAAAGACCTCCCTTAGATGTCTGATAAACCAAATAGAGCAATTCCTACTTAGAATGCATCATAATTGAATGTTTATACCATATTCTAACAACACAAAATCAACCAGACACGAGATCAATATTCAAATTGAATGCACATTGTAAATTCCTAAGTAGAAAAGCAGTACTAAGTATACCTAAAAACCACTGGACAATAATCCTTCCAACGGAACTCCACGGACTGATGGGGTGGTGTCGTTTTCGAACCTTCAGTTGGGAACCTAGTCCAAAACTTCTCCATAGGATCAAAATCGCTCAGCTTAAGATCACGCGTGATAGAAGCATGTTTCCCTATAGAGTACCTATAACATATCACAACACACCAATTCATTACAGTCTGAACCTAAACAGAATCACTCAAACCAACCAGAACCAAACACATTAAATTTTATCAAGATATCTTACCTAATACCCAACTGAAGATTAAGCATTAGTTCATAATTCTTATGCCCTTTACATATAGTCAGCCCCGGCTTCTTAACCTCACCGCCACCACCAACATTACACGAATTCCTCCTAAACTGCTTAATCCCATCTCTACACAACACGGCCGCATCCACATTACTAATAATATCACAAGTAATATCCCCTTCCTCCCCATCCGAATCCCAAATACACAAATGCGGAAACGGCCTCCCGCCAACCCCACCCCCAACCGACGACCTCTTCCTCCCCACACCCCCACCACCCTCAATCACCACATCCATACCCTCCTCCGCCGAACAAAATGCACTCTCCCCCACTCGACACACCTCATTCGACCAAGAACCAGTATAACAATTCCCATTCGCCCAACTAAAACTCCCGTCCCCTTTCGGCACCCCATTCTCCCAATTCCCATCATACTTACTCCCATTCTTCCACACCAAAACCCCCCTCCCACTAATCACACCATTCCTCCACTCACCCACATACACATTCCCATTACTCCAAACATACCTCCCATTCCCATCCTGCAAATTCCTCTTCCACTCCCCTTCATAATAATCCCCATTCGCATAATGCTTAACCCCATACCCATGCTTCCTATCCCCAGACCAGCTCCCTCTATACATCTCCCCATCCGACCCAATAAACGTCCCATTCCCCTCCATCCTACCCGACCTAAACTCCCCTTCAAAATTCGCTCCAGAAGGCCACGAAAACTTCCCTTTCCCATTAACCTTCCCTCTCTTCCACTCTCCCTCATACATACACCCATCCTTCCACACATACCTCCCTGAACCATGAGGCTTGTTGCTCACAAACTTCCCAATGTACAGATCTCCGTTCGGCAAACGCTTTTCCACCACACTACCACTCTCATCGCTCGAAGGAGAAACTCTCCGACTCGTCGCCAGGTGAGATGACTTGCTCCGAGGGATCAGAATCACTGATCTCGGAGTAGTAGTTGTAGTAGTAGTGACGTCACTCTCCCTAGATTTTCTCATATCAGTTTCCTTCTGGTTTATGAGCAAAACCTGCTCAAGCATTTTTCTCCAGCTGACAGTAAATTGAACAGAGCAGATTTCAACTGAATCAAAACAGTGCCTGCGTTTGGAATTTTCCGGCAGAAATGTAGCCGTAAAAGTTTGGTACCATAAATCCTGCGATAAAATTGAATTTACTGATAAATTAATGCAGAAATTGAAGGAGGAGCTTGTTTGGCTTGTGAGGGAAGAAGAGTGAGTGGAGATTGGAGAAGAAGAGACAGAGGAGAGAGAAAATTGCTGCTGGAAATTGAATGGAAATAGTGAGTGAGAGAGAGAAAGTGGTGATGAAGAGGATTAAAAGCATTTTTGTTTCACCGTTTCGGGTTTCATTGGGAAATACGTTGCTAATCTTCTTCTTACCATTCATGATGATGATGATGAATTTACAATTGCCATATCTATATTTCCTTATTCTAGGTTTATTTATTATCCTTGCTTTGGACTAGACAGTTATACCCTCCACATGCTCCCCCATGTGATTTGTTTGGGGTGGTATTAAATTCAATCGGATCGTTACTCATTTAAAATATATGATCGATCGTATGTATTTAACTGTTAATTGTCGTATTCAAATGAATTTATGGAAAAGTATCAAGTCTAGAGAGTGGTTAGATCCTAGGGTTTGGGATACCGACTTTTGGAATGTAAAAAGTGATAACTAATGAGTAGGTGAGAGTGATCGATATTACGGATGACACGTGTGATTAGTTATTAGGTCATTGTACGTACACATTAGGTCACATAATTCGCGTGGAATAGTCCACGTTTTGTGAACGCAGAGCGCGCTCTAAGGTGACTTAAATTTTTTTAATTCGTAGATTAGAGACCATGTAATTCCCCATCCTTCTTCTTCCATCTTGCACGCGGTATCATCTTGCGTTGGTTGCTCTGTTTAGTCTATTGATGATATCTTCTGTTTTGTCAGAATTTTTGTGCGCTCGTATTTCGTTACAATTATCAGTCATTTATATATCTCTAATATTTGTCATTTTAGCTGTTGAATCTCTCAACTTATTTTGGTCTTTCTATACTGCTTTTTTTAGATATACATAGTATATGTGATCTTGGTCAATGAAAATGGAATGATTACCTTGGGTTCTTTATATATTGTAAACTTATATCTAATATATATTTTTTAAATTTATTATTTTTTAATCGCTCTAACACGTTTCGCTCTCATACTATTTTAATTTTCTCGAATTATCGCTCTCGCTTTTGAATTATGTAATCTAGCGTAAACATAACAGAAAATCGATTACTTAGTTGTCGGAATGGTACAATGTAAGTTGATTATGACATCTATATATCTATATTTGCAGTATTTTCTTTTAGATTTTGATAAGTATATTTATAACAGCCCAAACTTTCATTTCAAGTTAAAGAGTTAAAAGATGATCAATAACGTTATTCAAAGCAATAAACTCTAAATTTCTTTTTAGGAATTCCATAGTTAAACGAGCTAGTTTTTTAAGTAATCTTAGGATGGATGACAAAATATCACCCGAAAAATAACACATGAGTAATTGTACCGGCTCAACGGGTCGAGACTGGGCTCATTTATGATCCGAGTCGTTACATATTGATAATTCTTCCTCAATTTGATTCTTTATTCAATTCGGCACACAAGGTGAATTTTCAAAGTAGTGTCAATGAATTTTCATACGTGTTTATAGATACTGAAATTAGTAAACTTAATCCTTAAACGCTTTAATTTGACGTGTTTTAGTGATCGATATAGTCTTAGCATGCTTCAAATTTTAAGAGGACAGTTTGTTTGAATGGCTTGTCAACATATGGTCCTTAATCAAACAATGTTTCTGACTTGTACGTGTTCAAGAAAACCATGAATTGTGTTTACTACAAGTCTACAATTCTTCATAACTTATGGACTCCATATTCTTACAAGCAGCTTGATATTTGATTAATGTTTCTCCAAGTGCCACACAAACTCTCCCATAATGAAACATAATCTTTCTACGTATCTCTCATACACAAACTCTTTGAATGCTTCCTTCATCGTCTGCCAAGCCAACAATCGAGAAGATAGAAAGAGTTCATTAATCTTGTCACTGCCACCAACTTTCATCCCGTAATAATCCTTATCTTTTAATATCTCCTTTTAACTTCGACTTGTTCAAATTGAATGAATCCTCTCCAGTCTCCTCGACTAATGACATAGTGTTCAAATGATTGATCCACTAAACCAGACTGGTTGTACGATGACCGGTTCGACCAGCTACGATCGGGTCATTTGATTATTTTAAGGGGTTTCATTTTTTTACAGCCTCCCATACAATTAAGGGCTTGATAGTCATTACGGAAAGCCGCTTACATTAATTCCAAACTTTGTACTAACTATAAATTGGATACATAATGGTCCATTGATTATATGTCTAGGTGAAACGTCCAATGCCTACCAATTATTCAACGCCACTTTTAAACCTTTTTCTAAATTATCTTATGTGTTCATGTACTCCCGTAATTACGGCTGTTGTTGTAATAATTTTCTCTTAATAGATGTGGTTTAAATATATTGTAATTAATCACTTTACATTACATTTGACATAATTTCGCGAATTCTATCCGACCCAGTCTGACCCGACTACAATGCTTGGTATATAAGCTCTTTTCAACAACTTTTTTACAGTTCTTTCTCTCTTTCACATCTCTTCTCTCGTTTTCCTTCTCTTCTCTTTTTTTTCTCTTCCTGATTCTTCTTGTAACTGATTAACCTTAATGCTTTCACCTTGATTTTGTTTGAGACTTGAATGAGAGTGTTTTGTCCGAGATTTTGTTTTTTTTCATCACTTTTATGCTTGTTAGGGTAATTTATGTGGGAACGTTGCTTTTTTTTTTTTCTGGGAACACGAATTATGTTCTTTACTTTTATTTTATACTTTACCGTTTTTGTTTTCGTGAGAGAACATGATTTTTATGCCTGAGAACATAGGTAATTTCTCTGGGAACATGGCTTGTTGTTTTTTGAGAACATGAATTTTATGCTTTAGTATTATGACAAGAAGAATGACGATAAGATAAAGAGGAAGGAGGCAAATGTACTGGTAAAGAAGGAGGCCGAAGCATCAAAGAAGACGGAGGTCGAAGCATCAAAGAAGACGGAGGCTGAAGCATCATTAAACACACATGTTGATAATCAAATGAATCCTTTTATTGAAGGAGATGATGTGAAATTGATAGAGATGAGAAGGAGTGAAGGTAAAGGTACCAAGGGGAGGAAGGAAATGTCTGATTTGTGAAGTTAGATTTTATTTTGTGAAGATTGTTTTCGTATTAATTTCTTTAGTGGTAGTTGTAACTGACATAATACTTACTATAAATGAATACTTCATTATCTGCTTGATGTACAGGTTTGAATATATGTTAAGATCATGACTTAATATGTTGAGATCATGGGTTAATATATTGAGATCATCGTGTAATATTGAGAACATTATTTAACATTTTGGGGTCATGGGTATTATACATGAGAAAATGGGTATGATGTTTGAGTACATGGGTTAGTACATTGCGATCATGGCTTAGCATGGGAACATGGGATCACATATATATAGTTGATAACATTGGTATGATGCATGTGTACATGGTAACATTTACATATTCCATTAAATATACATAAAATAAAGTTGATATGTTCTTTTTTATGTGCAATTATCTATCAACAAAGTAGTGAACTAAGTTTTTGAATACATAAAGTAATGACTATATCAATTATCAAGTGTGTATTTGACTATTTATTTTCAAACTCATTGGTGATATGGCTTCTTCCCTTTCAAGTTTGCCCTTGACTCTTCGTGGCTCCTTCCTTCGATTTTGGTTAAATCTGGATCTTTTACTCCTTCTACTCCTCCTCCTCCTCCTCCTCCTCCTCCTCTTCTTCAAGTTGATGAATTCGGTAACCTTCATCAACAAATAACCCTCGATGCATTAATACCAACCATCACCAATTGCAAAAAATTTAACGTGCAACACCATAATTTTTATACAAGCAAAGGACATAATTATATCTTATCAAACAAACTACATATATTATGCTTGACATAGCAGGGAACATGAAATGTTATGCAAATAAATGTCTAATGTTGGCAAACCAACTGCTACATTACAATCATGGGTTAAACTGCATAAAATATGGAGCAAATAACAGAGAACATGTAATGTCATGCACACAAATTACTCATAATGGCATATCAACTACTAAATTGTGATCATGGGTCAAACTACAAAAAATATGAATAAAATTGTCGAAGACATAGAATGTCATACAAATAAATTCCTCATAATGGTAGAGCAACTACTACATCGCAGTCATCGGTCAAATTATAGGAATCATGGATCAAATATCAGAGAGCATGGAATGTCATGAAAACAATATATCAACTACTAATTGTTATTATTGGTCAAGCTGCAGAAAACATGTGTCAAATAGCAAAGAACATGGAGTATACTACAAATACGATTTTCATAACATTGTGGTAAGATTTTGAATGAAAACGGCGATTGTTCATTTGTTTCGTCTTCGTTCATCAACTATAACATGAATCTATCGGTGTACATCAATGGTTTAGTATAATCCACATAAAAACACAACAAATTTATTTAAATTCAATGAAATCAATGACATACCTTGTTCGATCTACTTTTGTTTGCAGCTTCCTTATGTTGAAGGTTGAATGGTGAGCGATTATCAGCTTTCAATGACGATTCTGTCATATTTGAAGCTTGAATCTCGAGATCGAGTATGGAGAGATGAAGATCGCAACTAAGAGCTAGAATGTCTGATGATGGAGATCCGAGAGAGAGAGAGAGAGAGAGAGAGAGAGAAATTATTTAATGAGTGTAAACATAGATTTGAGCTAAGGTTTTGACTTTTATATGGCCCATATAACTATAGTTCGACCCATATTAGGGTGTTTTTGACAACTAATTATTGATTTGGGTTAATTTTTAAATACAAAGTATGTCTTAAGGTCTTTATCTAAGGGTGTCTCTCATCTTATGAAACTTTCTCCAATTTAATTAATGTTATTAGTTTTATTTAAATTTTAAATTATTATTGCAGAAACTGAACCAAGTGCATTAGATAAATAAATAAATGCATTCATAGTACTTATTTATTGGTATTGATTGAGATTTAATGTGTATTAAATGTGATTGCAATTTAAATTAGCCTTTTTTGGGCATAAGTATGTGACAAGTGATAGACAAAAGATTTTGTAATCTCAGTTCCATGGTTGATGAGTGATGAGCTTATGTACGAGTCATATGATGCCATCTTGAGATACTTATATTGTTATGAGATCTTTATTAGTATTATTTTTTGATATTACATAATATAACATGATACGAATATAAATTTTAATTATTGTCTTCTTAATGATGGAAATGTGGAAGATGTGTACCTGTCTGGGCCCATAGTGTTAGTGTAGGTGTATATCAGTGGATGGATACTTAGAGATTTGGTTCCAGGCCTTAATTATTGTATGATGATGGTGTTTAATTTCGATGTAAGTATGAGAAAGTATGGATAATTAATAGATTAGGGTTGAAGTAAATTTTAATCTAATGTAATATGATTATTAAATAGTCGATATATGGAGCTGGGCAATCTAATTAAGAATGATAGTTATGATTAAAATTTGTAAAGCAAAATGTTATTGGACAATTAGATTAACAGTAAAATAAAATTTGTATGGTTTCAATTAATATTACATAGAGGCTGATTGTGAAGCGATTTGAATGGGAAAATGTCTATTCAAATAGTGCATTTTGTACACAAAACAAGATATTTAAATGGACATTTCCCCATCAAATCGCTTCCCAATCAGCCCCATAGTAATAGACATCAACCACATTCCAACCTACAACTTCATGAAATTGTAATTCATCAACAACATTCATATGCAACACACCAAGCCATGTGAATAAGATATCATTTTATTACACTGTAACGTTTAGAATCTGATCTAGCTAGTTAAACATAGTGTATAATCTTCTTATGATATCTATGCATTACTATGATTGACCACCAAAATTGTAGAGCTTCTTGAAAAGCACAAAAATGATAATGCATGACAAATGCACGATGTATGTGTTTCAAAAAGTTGTTGGTGATTTTGCCCGAGTGATGAAAAAATTGGTGCTACTTTCGTGATGAAGTTAAGGTAGGGGTCAATGTAGGTGTATGATGATGTGTTTGCAACAAATTGTGGATAATGACTCATAACTTATTATCAATGTTGTACTGTGTATTTATACTCGTTACGGAAATAAATTTTATTAATAATATGTATCTATAATTTAAATCTATCAAAAAGTTGTTCATCCGATCATTATGCCAACCAAGCTCATAAAAGCCCTAACACAACTCACCCTACTTTTACAATTGGACATGAATCTTCATGTATTTTAGTATAAGTTAAATTTAACCTTGACTTATTTAACGTATTCTATGGATTTGTATCGATAATCAGGAACTATAAAGGTATATTATGCTTGGATTATGGTGTATAGTATTCTTATATTTATATAATGATTCCCAACCTTTATGATGAACAAGTTGAGATGGCTGATCTGGTCTAAGGTTCCAGACTAAGGTTTTGGTCCGAAATTGCGTGGGTTCAACTCCCACTCTCAACAATTTTATATAGTTGGTCACAATTTTTATAATTTAAAATATTTAAAAGGTCAATAATTTTATATTTTTAATTTCAAATACTTAAAAAGTCTTGGCAATTATAGTTGGTCACAAATTCTATAATTGAAAATACTTAAAAAGTCTTAGCGTTAATAGTTGATCATAGTCAAAGCATTTGTAGTCGAGTGTTGAGTTGAGACACCCCGTATCCAATAAGTCATGAGTTCGATTCCTCAAAATGGGTTATTTTACTCTCTGTATAGAAAATGCGAATGTTGATTAAATTAACTAACTGGTGTATTGATAATTTATTTTTTCTATTCACTTATATAATTGTAATATTATATCTCAAAAAAATAATTATAATTGTTCATAAATTATATAATTTTCATTCTATATCACTTAAAAAATTCTTGGCATTTTTATTTTCATCCATTTCAATAGTTACTTGTATTACTTAACAATGTCTTTGGCATTTTATATTCATCCATTTCAATATTTGATTACAAATTCTATATTTTTCATTTTATATTAATTAAAAAAGTCTGGGCATTTTATTTTCATCCATTTCATTTCAATAGTTGCTTACATTTTTCTTAAAGAGAAAAAAATATTAAAAATCATCAAAGCAAGTGAACAACCACTACCAGGCTATAATCCAGTAGAAAACAACCTCCCTACCAGTATAAACAAGTCCATGTTCTTCCTCACATTCGAAGCATAATACTCTCATCACTCAGTTTCGTTAAATTATACATTTAATTTGGACAATTTATTAAACAAGCTGCGATAAGGTCGAGAGAATTTGGGGAGTAATGTATAATTTGCAATATTGATAATCACCCATATCAGTTGAAATGTGAATAAACTATTGACTAAGAATCATGAATAAGTCGCACAACAGGATCTTCAGGAATCAAGATACATTACCCGAAGTTTATACAGTAGTATATCCCATTATTTAGATCCATTCAAACATATACTGTATTAGGTGGTAAGTTATTTTCATAAATGAAAAACTATTTCATTTTGATGGACGTTCAAAACGAAAAATTATTTCAGTTATAGCGAAACGGAAGGAGGGAGTAATACGTTGACCTCAAGAATATACTTATTGCCAGTCACGGACGGTACCAGATAGAAGAAAAACAAAATTTTCACTTATTAACAACTTGATTCATCGAGCTTCCACAATCCAAGGAATATCACGAAAACAACATATTTGCAGGTCATACCGACAGCAGTCTGGCTTTGTTAGTTCCTACCTATACACTGTAAAAACATATTGAAATGACCAATAATCACTTAATCTACAACTTCCTCAGATTGCATCTGACCAAAAATATCGGGACACGATTCCCAGTTGCCCTTTTCCCTGGCCTCCCAATACCCACCGGTATAACGATATGTAGCAGAACCTTCTTCCTTCACAAACCACTGCGGTTTCCAGCCGCACTCCTGCATCTTCCGAGCCTGGTGTTTTTTCATTAAATAAGTTAATAACTAAAACCTGGAGTGCATCGGTGATATACATGTCTTACGAGATTCAGACGTATAACAAAAATACACACACGAAAGTGCACACTGAGATTTTGCATTGTGAATTGGCCAAATGGTTTTGCTTTCACAGAATGACGACGATTGTGTTATGCAAAAAGCACAATGGACAATATTAGAATAACCCAGAACCATGGACGATTTAACTTGCACATGAAAAACACATGCTAATCTCTAACTAGTTCAAGAAAAATCAGGGTCAATGCCAGATAAAGAATGCAAGTCCCTCAATTGGCTAGGAAATACCAAGGCTCGGGAAACAACATCACCTTATATGAGTCTATCCTTAACCCTTGCATATGCTTATAACTTCTACATGAGCAGCGAATTCAATTGAACCACAAGCTCAAAGTGTTACCTGCCGCTGCCGCTGTTCCAGCCGAAGTTTTTCTTCATTTGCCCTCTCATACTGCCCATTTTCCAGGCACCTCTGGTCAGGTCTCAGCCTTGAATCAGTCGGTGGCAGTTTTTCCTGCGAAAACCATTGCAGTTTATAAGATATGGTCACCAAAGGCCAAAGCATTGGTGATGAAAGAATAAGTATACAAGAGTGTACTTGAAGCTAGCATTTAAAGAACAAATGCCAATTTGTGATAGCTCATTTGTCCAAGCAACAAGAATTATACAGCAAAACGACACTCCTCGAAAAGACATAAGATATGTGACCGTAAGATACATAAAGTAGCCAATAAAAGGTGAAACAGGAGCAAGGGTCAACTCGATCATTGGTTCTCCCGCAACCCTCGTAACGGTTTCAGAACCAATTTGGCACTTCTATCCCACAAAGTTTAGTGTCACTAGTAGCTACCTACATATAATCACCATAAGTTTTTCATTCACATCAACTCAGTGCATCTTGTATCTTATATCAACCTTTTTCCCTATTTTTGAGCAGTTGGTTTGCATCACCAGAGTTCTACCTTTTAGAGCAGTATCTATCTACTCTACAATTCTTAGAAAAACTAGTTTTCCTTAGTATTAGAAAACCATACTGCGAGTGACCACGACCCCAAGTTGTTGGCAGCCACCCCCCACCCACACACACTCTGATCAAACCGTCTTTTTTACATACTTCTATTTCTGCTGTTCACAAGAGCTCTCGAAAATGGCTATAAACACTCCATTCCTCAAGAAAGATAACTTCAAGAGATACAAGCATGCCCGCCTACAAATGCAGAATTCTGGGATGAAATATCACCTTCAGTCCTGGGGTAAGCTCATTCAATGTGATGGCGAATCGAGTCAAATTATAACGGGTAGGAAATTTAGGAGGCTTGCTACGTTTCCAGAGCAATTGAGCTTCTGCTATCGATTCATGACCCTTTCCTTTTTCTCCAATCACATAATGTAGGCTCTCATTCCATTTTCCAAACAAGGTGCCTGCTGCCTTCCCACTCTGGTCCTGGACTACTCCTTGAACCTGCAATGTCCAAAATCATTTACATTCCGGAAAAAAAAAATTCCCCTTCACTGAACCATCCCACAGGAAAATGCAAACAGTGTCTTCAGCTACATAAGAGACATCTAGCGCATGAAATAAAATTTAGTTGTTCAGCATGGAATAATATAGCACAAATCCTATTAATCTTTTCTTCAATTAGATATCGTGATTTCAAGATCATCTGAAAATAGAATAAATAAATCGCGGATACATGTATAAACTCAAAAGTCCCATATCATGAAATCATAAATTGATCCAGTTGAGATAAGTCCAGTTTTACAATTGGCACAATACATCAAGAGTCAAACCATAAGAGGGGTATCCGGGTATGATGTATCTAATATTTCCATGAACGCCACTACGAGAAAGGAATGGCACCTGGTGAGGATTTCGGTCCATAATAGACTGCTCCTTGAATTTCAGTTTACAAGAGTAATTTTGGTTCCCTTGAATCCGCATAGTACCATAGTGATCGCAATATAGTTTCCCAAGAATGAGATTGTATATAGATGTGGTTACCTGTAAAAACTTGATATGTCACTCAGGTGAATCTAGTGTGGGTATTTAGGTGGGGACTAAAGAACATGAAAAACCTCTGACAAAAACCATACCTTACTCCATTGGAAGACTTCTCCATCATCAAATTCAACAGTTAGAACACCAACAGGATCAAGCTGAATTGAGCGACCCCAAAATTTGCTTTTCAGATTGCTATCCCCATAAAACCTCCAGCCTCTGCCTTCACAGTGGCATGCCACAATCATCGGGTGATGACTCACCTAATCAAAAAAATTTTCTTTACAGAATTAGTTGCCTATCTGTTGATTGCAAAGTCTTTAAGAGAAGATGCTTCCTCTATAGAGGCTGGCCATTACCCAATTGGAAATGGTGCTGTTGCTTCAAATCAAAACTAAATGAGAAAAGCAGAATATAATATTGAAGCAGCTCACACCACAAAAATTACAAGGTTACTTGACCAGTAGAAACAACTGACAATACCCCCCCATCTACGGAAGACATACTCCAAAAAACATATAGTAGTTTATTAGTGTCAGGTCGCATAAGGTTTTGCACCTTGACCTTGCTCACACCACAAAAATGACAAGGTTACTTGACCAGTAGAAACAACTGACAATAGTCCCCCATCTACGGAAGACATACTCCAAATAACATATAGTAGTTTCTTAGTGTCAGGTCGCATAAGGTTTTGCACTTTGACCTTGCTTGCAGATAAGAAACTTCTAGCAAGTGGGAAGAGGGGAAGTTGGTATCGTACTCCTACCATGGCTCCTGGGTTTTTCTCATTCAGGATGCCAGGTCATATTGTTTGCGAGTCCACTGATACATATGTCAATGAATATGACGAAGATCAAAATTAAACGATACTCAGAATTTCCACACTACCAACTTATTCAGCTAATACATGTCCGAAGTGCAAAAACTGCTGCAACAGACTATTTTCAACTGCCCATAATTAATAGCCTGTTGCAGAACAATAACATTTTGCAAAAACAACAAAGAAAGGAAAGGAAAAAAAAAATAAGAAGGATCAGTATCTATTTTCTACCCTTTTGGTCTTCAAATTATGCTTGTTTCAAAACATTAGAATAGTAAGATCAAATGAATACTTTAGATCATTCCAGCCAGAGGGTAGATCGAAAAGACACACAAACAACTTTTACTTCCCAAAAAACCTTGAGGAAAAGAAAGTGCTAAGATGAAACCTTCTCTGAGAAGAATCGGAGACCTTTATCAGGATAGTCCGCTTCATATGTTTCTCCTAACAAGGGATTGAATGGTTTGCAGTTCCTTCCATCCGTAGAAGCATACCCAGACACCGCAAATGCAGCTACATTTAGGGCCCTCATAAGACTGTTGCCCTATAAATAATATATGACAAATCAGATTCTAGAAAAATGACAAGTCAATAGCATCTTGCAAGAAAAAGTTGGGAAGAAGATACATATTTCTATGGGTTCAGAAAACCATGATGAAATAAATTTTACATACAATGCGAACATTAAAACAAAATTAAGCGCCCATATATCATGACAATGGTGTTAGATGGGGCAAGAGATATAATGACAGTAGAGTTCACGTCGGAGCATGTATGATAGAGAACCATGCCACAAGCTACATAAGCAACCTGATGTAAGAAAATGCAAAGAAGAAGAAAAAAGAGGTCCTCAAATCTTGATGTGCAAAATGTATGTTAGCACTTGGAAAATTGAAATTGCAAATTTCAAAAGAGCAACAAATTCACCTGATTCCATATAGAATCTAATAGATTAGTTTAGATTAGTTTGTTAAAAACTACAGTTGCATGCCATTAGAAAGAAGTTCAGGTAAAGATAGAGAATATTGAGTGCATCAAAAGGTTGACTTAAACAGCAAAATAAATTCTTCCCATACACACACCTTCCTTCCACATTCATAAGCCCGATCAATAAGATATGAATATTCAAGATCTTCACAGCATTTCTGCAGAGAAGACAGAGGCTCATTGAAATACACCGGGAGACACACTTTAGTAAGATCCTTCCCTATGTTGTCTTTAATCATCGACCAAAGGCTCACTCCTTTCTCTTGCTCCACAGGTGTGGGAAGTTTCTTCCGACGTTTAACATAAGGACAGCTCGCTCTGGCAGATTTTATGGCAGGGTCAACCCCATCCTCTAATTCAAAAGCATAGAGTTCATCATCGGATGATGAAAAATACATTGTCCTAAAGTCTGACATGTTACTTTTGTATGATGTACATGAGAGGATATCCTTGGTGTCAAAGAAAGTATTGTCTTCATCGTCCGTATCATCTTCTACTGCGTCTGCTCTTTCATTGTCATCTTCAGATTCACTAGTGCTCTCTGCAATGTGTAAACATACAGAGAGAGATGAAATACCAAATGCAAATTGCAGAAGACAGTAACATAACGGATTTCATTATCAGGTTCTCCATTATCAAGATTGAAATAAACGAATAGCATTGTCTCTGTTTGCCACACACATTAACTAATGCCACAAACTACTACCCTACCCCACTTTTGACTCTACCATTTCCTTTTGCCTCCACCATACTTATATTTTGCAAATGTGAATATTATTATTTCTATTCTTGGGACGACCATTAATCTAATAATCAAAGAAACCGATCCATGCTGCTGACTTTTTAATTGCGGCCCCTCACTTAAACAACAAAGAAACATACCAAATACTCTCCTAACTAATCGTGCTGAAATCACACAAAAAGAAATTAATTAGAGGATATATAAGAACTAAGTACACAGACCAGAAAACATTTAGGTATGCATATTAGAAAATCAAGGTGTTTTTCGCAATCATATTAGCCAAATACTAATAAGTAGAGCTAAAACATGCTGGAAACACATTCAACTTCATTTACCTTGCCTTGATCTTGAGGTTGCTCCAGCTTCTTTTTGCTGCCGTTGGCTTTCATCAACTACTGTATTCTCAAGATCCACTTTTTCTGTCTACAGTGTGTAACAAATTGTTTAGCCAGCAAGTGAAGATAACAACAAATAACTTAATGGCAGAAAAATAAATAGAGAATGGAAATAGTCAAGATAGCATACATTCTACTTGTCCATCATTAATGGGGTGTTGAATTTAATGCACCTTTTTTATTGTTCTATTCATAGTAGCATTTGATCAAAGGATTACCCAAAATCCAAATGCTGAATTCATAAAATTCGAAACCAACGCCAACGTGATTATTGTAGGCTACACACATTATACGAATTGTGGGGGAATTTTCATCTCTCAACAGATCTCTGGCAGGTAGTATTTGGATCAGAAAGTGCCACATGTTGGAAGTTGAAAATGGTGAACTGATAACATTTTAATTACACTTTAAACAAATTAAGGGTCAGTTAGATTAAAAGGCAAAAGACATCAATCAAGTTAAGGTTCATAATGGTGTACACAATAGGACAAACAGCATTCTAATTTGCATTATTCATGATAAGTAAGACGCTGCAAATAGAAGCTATGCAAATGCAATTATGAAAATTTATCTTCTCAGGACATTTAACTTATCAATGGGACTGTGTACTCTATTATTGGAATCAGGATCCTATTGCATCTTCTAAGCCTGTAAAACAATTTTCATCTCGCTACAAACACAGGCCCATCACTGAAGAAAATTACATATCCAGTAACCAGACTATGGTGCTATATTATCCACTTCAAGTTTAACTGCTAAAGAGATCAGAAGAGTGTAGATGGCTAGCACCTTACATAGGGTTCAGTAGTTGGAGGACATTTTGTTCTCTCAGCTGAAAGAGAAGTGACAACAAAACCTAGTTGTCTTCAAAGCAGACCAGAATATCTCCAAGGCAGTTTTCAACTTCACATATCTTTTATTATGGTAAATATGTAAAACAGGCACCAGATAATACAAGCTTTATACTGTGTAAAGAATCCCAGAACTGTAAAACTATCAAATCTGTACTTGCATATACTGATTATATTGGTACATAAGACCACAAACAACTTAACCACTGGGCACCAAAAGATGAAGCAAGTACTTATTGGCATTGCTAAAGAATGTTTAGTGCGGAAAACAAATCCAATGTTGCACATGCATCACCCTCTAGTTCACAACAATAAATGAGATATTACTCAAGGTTAAAGTTTTAGAACATTTTTCTCCATTGACATTCCTATTTCAGTTTTGCAGTTTAGTGCAAGAATCCATACCATAACATAATTTAAAGGAAAAAAAGCTATTCCAGCAGTATGTCTAGACAGATGAAACAGTTTGGAACTTTCACACATCACTTAAGACATTAACAATAATTCTTTGATTTAAAGAGAAATGAACCCGTGACTACAATATATATATATATATATATATATATATATGAACCAGTCCAAGATCAAGAGATCTATACAAATGAACAAATAACAATAGCCAATGGTTACCACACTATACACCCCGAGAAAGGGGGAGACACCTCACAGGCCCAAACTTTCTGGATGCAAAATCTGGAAAAACTAAAAGCAACTTAATGGGCAGCTTGAAGAAACTGCAGAAGAATTCTGAATGGGAGGTTTAATAGCTTTTCTACTGATCTTAACATGTACCTCTAACTGTCGAAGTGTGTCCAGTAGGAGCAAGTGCTTCTGCCTCAAAAGCATCAACTGACTTTGCACAGATGAGAATTCAGTTCTCATGATCTCCTCACTTTCCTGAATGACAGGCTCACTTAAACCAGCTTCCAACAATCGCTGCCTCAATCTTTCTGTTGAGATAGCCGCATTGTCTACAGGGGCCATCAATTCACTATTTGATATCCTAGGGAACATATCTTTCACGGCCTGCAATGCTTCCATCCAAGCGGAGCGATCTTCTCTGCTCTCTGCTCTCAGATGAAGCGTCTTTGTACCCGTGAAAATAGAAAATCTTTTATCATCTGACCTGCTCTCTCTAATAGATGAGACCTACATAAAGGTGTACTAATTAGAAGAATCAAACAGAAAACTTACCAATCTCAAATACACATCACTTGACATAAACAGATGAAGATTGAACAGGAAACTATGAAATAAGTAAGATACTACCGAACCAAAGATAAGATTAACAAGGAATTAAAGCTACAGGCCTACAGCGTAATTCAATTTGATCTACAGACACACAAAAAGGAGAAAAAAATTTTGAAGCTGATTTTTGTCAAGTTATAAAGCATAGTTGTGATGTAGTCCACACAAGCGAGAAAACAATCAATCAAAAAGCAAGCCACTTGTCTTTCAAGAACCAACAATTCAAATGCAGTTCCAAGATATCTCATGCATCAACTAATGTGCTAACAAACGGAAACTAGCACCATCGAATAGAAAGATACCAAAACATTTATTTCCCTCTAAAAAATCCTTATCCCGCCGCATCTAGTTCTAGCTAAACCAAATGAATACATCCACTGAGTAATTCATTATAGGCAAACACTGAATACGCAATCACATTCAATGAACACCACCAACAAAACCAAACCAAATTTCTATTCAAATCATATCACTCACTTCCAACAGTTAAGAGCGGTTATATAAACCAAATGCATCACCTAACTAGCAGCAACAAGCAAACTTTTCCGCAACTCAAACTCAAATCAAAGAATCAACAAAAACATAAATACCTTCAAATGAACTTCACCAACAGGCCTCCGGCTTCTAGACGACGACGAAGAACCACCACCAGGACTCCCATTCCTATGACAATGCTGAGTGACAGCACGCCTACTAATCCTCTTCATCGACCCCTCCCCGATAAGCCTGGAACCCTTCTCCGCCTCCTGCTTAAGCAGAATCTTATCCGGCCCGTGGATCTTATAATAACTCAACACCGCATCCTGCAAAACAAACCACCTCGGTCGCCATCCTCGACCGTAATTCACCCACTTATACAAAATCCCCGAGATCCCGTTCCCAACCACTTCGTTGATAATCTTCACCTCACGGCTCTGAACGTTCTGATTCGAATTCTCAACCCTAGGAAGTGGTGTGTCGGAAGCGTTGGTGGTCATGATCGGCGTTACGCAACAGAATTGGTTTGAGACTAATATAGCGGAAGTGTGTGGTTGGTCATGATCGAGTGATTTGGGAAATGATTTGTGAGAGAGTGGGGATGAGTTGGTTGGCGAGTGAGAAAGTAGGTAGGTATGGAGAGAATTGAGAGATGGAGAAAGGAGATAGGAAGGGGAACGGTTGGATTGGATTGGAGGGAGAAGTTTCCGGCGAGTTGGTGAGTGAGCATTGTTGCTTGCTTGCTATTTTACGGTTTGGGCGGGCGGTTTTTTTGACAGGTGGGTGAAGATGGTGAAGGGTACGTGGTGGCGTTGATTTGATTTCTGTCATGCTTGTTCATTTTCAGTTTTGACTTTCTTTTGGGAACAAGTGAGTCATTGACCCGATAAGACCGGTCACTTTTATATATTTAAAATACCAATTGTTATTACTTTTAATTTGTATAAGATTAAAGTTAAAAAATTATATATAATAATTTATTTCTTAATTTTTATTTTTTCTACTAAGTCTCATAAAAATCCTCATATTTTTAAAGTTTCCGGAAAGACCCTTTAGTTTTTTACATATATTATCTAGTTTTATATATATTTATCTAGTTTTTCATATTATATCTTTATGTTGTGTATCTATGTAAACCGTCTAATTTTTATTACGAATTGTCTAATTTTTACAACATGTTGTCCAGTTTGTAATTATATTGTCTAGGTTTATAAATGATCTTGTTTAGTTTTATTACTTGTACAGAAATTTCATTCGATATAATCTATATTGTCTAGATTTTACATTATATTGTCTAATTTTTACATTACATTGTCTACTAGTTTATAAAAGAAATTCTCTAATTTTTAAATAATAGTAAATTTACACTTTGTTTAGTTTTTACATTATAATGTCTAATTTTTACTTGCACTGTTTTTAATGAATTTGGGTCAAAAGATCCGCGAAAAATCATCAAAAGTTAAGTTGCGAAAAAAAGGTATAATTGTCAGTTTTACCGGAACTTTCGAGACTCTCTAAAATGTAAGGGTCTCTCGCAAGATGGACTTTATTTTTTTAAGCCATAAATTACATGGAAGGACATAAATCATTATTTAATTTGCTCATGCTTTCAATTCCATTTGGTGTCAAATAGCTACTTTTAGTATTTTACAACTAACATAATCATCTATTACTCCAAAATATAATTTTTATTATATTTCATATTACTTAATCTACAAAAATTATAAAATTATTTTGAACATATATTTGAATTCGTTTTGACTAGACGAATTCATAGACATCAATATTGAATATATATTATTATTAACTAGAAATTGTATAACACATTGTTACATGTTATATTTTATCGGTGTCGATTATTAACATTCTCTCCCAAATTATAAACCATGTGAATCGAATAAATGGACAACTTTGTATGATCACATTTTATACTTAAGAATAACTTAATTTCTAATCTTAACTACTTTAGGGTCATTCGTGGCAAATTTAAATTTTTACAATTAACAAACAAAAAACACTTTCTTCACATTTCATAATATATAGAAATGGAGAAAGAGAGTCTTGAAGTTTTAACTATGCATCAAAAACACCTCACAATAGCAGTAACTTCACATATAAGATTAATAAATTATGACTTAAAATATGCACAAGACCATTAAGAGTTTTTTCAAAGGTTTCAAAGATTACCCATAATAAATTAATTAACAATTAAGATAGAAATCAAATTTAACAACCTAGATGATTTATTACACATAAAAACTTCATCAATAACACACAAAAATCCAATTGAAACCAATTATATCATGCATGAACAAAACAAATACAATAGATAATGCCTCCATGATAATCTAATTAAATTCGATAAAAGCATTTACGAATCGTATCGATCCGGTCCTTTAGCTAGCGGATAAGAGAAATAATACAATTTTTATCTATTTGTTATGAACGGGTAATTCCATCAAATATTCATTATTCGTTCTTTATTTTATTTATTTTATATTACGTACAAATACATAAAATTTTCCCCAATTAATCAAAATATAATTAAGAATGATATGCATATTTGAATCATTAGTTTGGTTTTCAAACTTTTTATGTGTATTTAGAATATTTGAACATATTTTGTTTGGTGTTCTCTCCTAATTTCTACCGTTTTATTTTTATTCATCATCATTTTATTGTTCAATGAAGTTAGAATTTTTTTTATCAAATTTCACGGATAACGGAGATCCACGTAGTTATCTGTTATCTGATATGCTCTAAATAGATTGGATAATAGATAGACATTTCAGCCAACTGTTTGACCGCATATCGAATATCCGGTCAACTGATTAAATATTATCCAATATGTATGTTGCACAACCTTAGGCGGAACGGAAAAAGGTATAAAAACAAGACAGTTTCAACTTGAGAACACTATTTTGAAAAGTAATTACAACACACTTGATATATAAATTCTTTAATAAAGTAATAATTCAAACTTAAGAACACAATTCAAAAGCTAAGCACAACTGAAAATTTGAGATCATTCTAATTCGTAAACTCAATTCTAATTTTAAATGATCTAAAAAGACTTGGATAATTCTCAATTTGTAGGATATATACACTCTCTAGAATACTGAAATAATTAAAATTTTAAAACTTCATTTATTGGTCAAATTATATTTGAAGCTGGGATAAATCCAACTTGAAAGCTCTATTTCAGTCGTAAACCACACAATATAGAAAACAAATATTGCTAGGACATGCATAATTACAACTGAGTAATTTCATCGGATGAGTAACATGCCCTATTAGATGGATGTAATTCAACTTGGTAATTAAATTTGAAGGACAAAGTAAATCCAAGTATAACGTATTTTATTGAGTCAATTTGGTTTGAGAAGGTATTTTACTATATATAAAATTCATAGTTATTTGGCCCGTTTAGAAAAAACAAAAAAAGGTAACTGAAGTGATATTTACATATAAATGCTATGTTTAATAGTATTTGACGGAAATTATAGTTGATATTGAAGTACCAAATATTTGCAAAACATTATCGATTACTATGTTATACTTTTCTGCTTAGTGCATTACATATTAGTAAGATACTAACTTCCAGTAAGTTCAAGGATATATAGGCAAATTATGTAGCCACATCACTATTATTATGTAATTATGTTTATTGTAAAACTACATCAGAATCATCACAAATTGGATTTGATGTTCATAACTATAGAGATCTAAAAAAGCATCTGTATAAAAAAAATTAATATGCTGGACCAAATTATCAACTTAACTACATCAGACTCCTAATAATATGATCATAATAATGAAACTCTTCCTTTTAAACACTAATGAAGAACAAAATAATTCAAAGTAGAAGGACACGTGAAGTTGTTGTTGTGAATAATAAGTGAAGAAGCATACACATAGCTAGATAAACAATGCGAATGAATTGGAAAGTGAGTTTATGTTATTTAATAGGATAATGATGTAATTGTATTTTGACCAAATATAACATATCTCAATAACTTCACTCTAGGTGGATTATTTCGGATGGTATTTCGAAGAAAAATTGAGCGAGCTATAAATTCATGTAGTCGGTGAGTTTGAAATTTTAACTGGCCTTGGTATTTCAAATTTGTACAATCAAATGCGGTATTTTGAATTGCGCTTTCCAACTATCACTAGAAAACACCCCAAACCATATTATATAAGTAAATCCTGAATGATTAAAATTTAGAATTTCAATTTGAAGTGTAACTAACTCTAGGAATAAGATCATTCAAATAAATAAAAAAGTCAAATTACTAAATTCAACTTGAGAACTAAATTTATTTAAACATTGTACCTCATGGATCCAAACTACAATTTTAACAGTTAAGCTACACACAATTATATATGTTCTATGTTTAACTAACATATTAATCTCTTCCTAAACAATTAATATGAAGACAAAAACTACGCTATATGACATTACAAAAACATTATATTTTTATATAGGATTATGCATAGTTTTAATTTGGATTTGACTTTTGTAGGTTTTTGTGTTGTTTTTCAATATCGTGATGCATCTATTAGTTG